>NQII01005131.1:1324-93440 GCA_002778355.1 Clitarchus hookeri | reverse complement strand
TTTTGCGAAAACGATCCCCGTGACCCTTGCCTTCTGGAGGATGCAATATCGCACGTGTTGTGCGGGAGGGGTTGGATTGTAACGGCGGGGTTGGGAAGTGGAGACCAGGGGGTCGGCTGTGCGTCGAAATAAGCCCCTAGAGAGGGAAGCTGAAGATGACGTCACGAGTACCAGCTAGCCCATGTTTCTGTGCAGTTCAGCGGCGTGTGGTGAACTGTTGCAAGGTAAGCTGTGTCTTGCTCTGAACTACACCTGACCGTTTGCTAGTTCACACATCGACCACTTTAGAATTGCAGTTGACGTCACAGCACGTGTGTAATGGGTGCCTCGCTGCTCTCTCGCGAGTGGATGCAATACATCCAATTTCTCCCTGCCCCACTCTGGTTACTTGTTCCTCATGCGTGCACCGAGTGTGTACAGCACTCAACAAGCACCAGCTTACTTTGCAACACTTCACCAGATGCCACTGGCGTAATTCCTTGCACAGGCAGGTGCAAGTCACCCCAAACCCGTTTGAAAAGAAACCACCAAACATTATCATTAACCCTTTACGACCAATTTTATTTCACGGTTTCAGGTGTTTCAAACAAGAAAATGTATGATACGTGCTGTACTTAAGTCAACACAACACGTCGACGAGGTATACTGGCACTTGATCTCACTTCGTTTGACGGCTCTTCACTGACTGAGCTTGGCGTAACACTGCCCTCTCCGGTCACACGCGAGAGGGCGTTGCTGGGCCTACGTGTAAGCCATATCTCTGCAATCGTAACCACTTATTGCTGGTACACTGTTACACACATCCTGCGAGTTTGGATTGATTCGGACCATTCTTCCTGGGTGTTGCAATTTTCACAAACAATAGCGTATTTTTGTAATACTACAAGAAAAATTAAATCAAATTTTACGAAACGTACTGTGAAATTTCTAAAACATTTGTATGTTTCACAAAACGATGTGTTGTAAAGATACAACATTTCAGTTGTAGAGTTACAAGAAAACTTTTTGGCAACTATTTTACAAAAAAAATTTCACTTTGTACTGCAAACAGGAAAAACAGCTAAGACGACTGAANGCAAACAGGAAAAACAGCTAAGACGACTGAATGAGATGAAAATCATTCGATATATCCATCAGGGCAGAATGCGAAATGAAAACATAAGAGAGGTGTATTTAGCAATGGTGAAGACACAGGATACCTGAGAATGCAGAGATGAAATAGCCGCTTATTCCGCAAACACCAGCCACTCTCGTCAGCAAAATGGCGCCACTCGTCAGAAACATGTTGGAATGATGTTCGCCAATGAGCGTCTGGTACCTTACTTGCTACCTGCAGTCCATCCAATAGGGACTCTTACAGACCACGCGGTAGCCAATCAGTAGAGTCACTTGTTTTCCGCGGTAATATTGCAGGACTACTTGTACTCCAAAACACTAGAGCTCAGATCCACTCTCGTGATTGGATGGTTATAACTCTCGCGCATTGCAGGTGTCTGCCCGCGAACCACGGACACTCAGTGTCGGAGTTACCTAATTCCGATTGGCCCAGTGAGGCAAGGAACTGCCTCCCGACAAAGACATGTGGCCAATAACTAGGGCCACCTACGCGAAAATATTTACGCGGAGGCTAAACTTAAATCGCCTATGTGTACACTTTCAGTCTTCGTTTGGCTATTGGCCGCTGGTCTTTGTGCGAAGACAGTTTGTTACAGGAGTGAGCCAATCAGAATTATGTTTCTCCGATACTGATCGTCCGACATTCGTGGGCAGACATATAAGACGCGTAACAATGACAATTATCCAATTACGAAAGTGGTTCTGAACTAAAGTTCGTTGGAGCACAACTTGTCCTCATATCTTTTCGTGTAAAACAGGGGGCCAACTCATGGCCGATGGATAGGGACATCCGATTTTCGCGAAAATATTTCAGGTCTAGTGGTATTTAAAACACTTTAACTCAATTGTATTATTGCGATTTGTTGACTTACTTGTTACGGGTCTCATGAGTCCAGCCATGAATCAGAGTTTTTTTGTAATATAAGCAATTTGTGATTGGCCAGTCAAAGAAAGAAATGTCTTCTTACTATGGCACGCGGCCAATGAGCAATGAAAAAACTGCCAGGAGGTCAGCAGGGTGTTGGAATCTAGCATGCGCTATTCTCTTGTCGTGAAGATCGGGCGTTCCTGCCTATAGATCGTCCTTGTGGGTAACTGATTTCTGAACCGCACTGTAGCTCTAAATTGTAAGGGTGGTACTCAGGGCCAATTTAAACATGGTCTAAGCCATAGTTATGGTTTATATCGCCATAGTTATGGTTTATATCGCCATAGTTATGGTTTATATCGCCATAGTTATGGTTTACATCGTCATAATTGGTTTGCTCCTGCACATTTTCTTAGCCAGTGTTTAGCTGGAGGTGGTTTAACTTAAACGAGGGAAGGGGTGGTTTAAGGAGTAACTGAACTTATGATAAACATGGCGGTGACAGAGTTTAGGTTACAGATATTGGAATTTTTGAGTAAATTACACTCACGTCTATGTTACTTATAATGACTGTGTTTCTATCTAATGAAATATCATCTCGAGTATTGACTCACGCGTTNCACTCACGTCTATGTTACTTATAATGACTGTGTTTCTATCTAATGAAATATCATCTCGAGTATTGACTCACGCGTTTGCCAAAGCCGAGAACATAACTAACAATATTAAGTAAAATTATCATGTGTACGTACGACTTTGTTACAGATTTTAGTGTTCTTTCGGAAGAACAGTTTTTAATTTCATGTATCTGAAATGTTTCAAATGTTCTTTATTGCAGACATTCATTAATGTTAAGTGCTACCTATCGACGCTCTTTCAAACTTGCTGAAATTCACTACTATGTTAATCGTTCTAAGATATTGTTTTCATGTATAATGTATTACTAATTCAATCTTATTTCTCTAAATTGAGCTATCAAAGTTATCCGATATGGACATTAGTTTATTATGACCTTATATGAATATTTATTTTCTGTTACTGGTACTCGTTCTTAAATTCAATCAAAAACATTTTTTTTTTCTGTTCCAGTCCGAACTCATCACCTGTTCACACTATCAGTCAATAATTTCAACAAATCATACGAAACCTAACCCAATAAAATCACATGTACGCGTATTGTAAAAAAAATTCAATTAGTAAAACGAAACGACGCCTAACTAATTGCCATGGCAACCGGCAGTTATGCGATATTGCCAATCTTTTTCCGAAGCTTAAACTGTGACTAGTTATTAAGGGTAAAACATGATGTGAAGATGTTGGAAAGTTGCTTCTGAATAAGAAATGTGAATAGGACATTGTCAAAACTGTACACCTGGACTAGTTCAGGCATGAACACTATTGGACGAATTAACCAACATCCCCTTATATTTAAGGGTTATTTAAAACCACAGTAAGTGGCACTTACGGATGTAGACTGTTTCACCAACTTGTAATGACTCTTCAACTACGATAATAGCCCTTAATTCAGGGCCCAAATTCGGGTACTTAAATCCTTAAGGGCCCCTTAACAAAGAAGTAAACTTAAGGAAAGTGGCTGCTAGTCAAGAAATTGTGTATAGATAACCACAAATAAGTTATACTGTTATACATTATATACTTTTGTAATTTAATAATAACAAAACAAAATGAAGAACTTTTATTGTATCACAGTTATTAAAGCCGGATGCAAAGTCTTTATTTGCTTAAGTAACCTATGCATTTACGACGAAATACAACATGAGCTAAGAACTTGTAACAGGCACGCATTTTCAAGGTATTTGTGGCAAAACCAACATACACATGGAAAATGCAATATCATCAGTCAGGTAGCTGACTGATACATATTGAGTGCGCACAAGCCACGAAAGTATTTGAAATAAATGGGAAAATATTTGCCTTCACTAAACTGTATACGACTCCTTCGTATTTTCGTTAAGTTCTATTAAAGGTATTTAATTTTTACAGCGAAAATGTGTCTCAAAGATAGGTATGTATGTACGATATGTAAAATTAGATCATTACATTAATTAAATATGACACTGGGCATAATATAACGCATTTACACATTGTTTTTACTTCATATGAGAAATATTTAGTACAAGTTTCGCATAAATTCGACCTTGTTTTGAATTACTAATATTGCTAACGAGAGCCCAATTAAAGGTGTCATACAGGTGTGGTGATAATCGCATTTAATCACTAAATTAAGGCACTGGGCGTTTCTAAATTGCACATAAATATCGTTTATGGAATTCTCAACAATCAATCACAGTATCAGAAAGTTCAATTTTGGGTAATGATGAAAGTCAAGATATAAATTAAACATACTTTCCTAAATGGTAATCGGCGAGACATCGAATAGTATATAAGGGACGCATCGTGAACGTAATATTAATGTTTCCTACTCTAGAATACGACACACACAATTGGCCGTCCAAAACTGAGTTTTATACTGGTGAAACACCTCGACATCCTTAAGGGCTACTTAAACCTAAGTATCCCTTCGCTGGGAATAGTTTATTCCTTGTTGGTGAAACCGGGCATAAATCATTTAGACATATTTAACTATTTGTTTCTGAATACAGCTCATTACGTTTATATTACTGTAGGCAAACACAAAGCCTACAAATTTATCGGCGATTATAACAAAGCAAGTCTGTTTCTTCTAAAATACAGTAAGCATAACAACATTTCTTATTTGCAACACATCAAATAATACAATAACTCGTATTTGAAAGAAAAAANAAATACAGTAAGCATAACAACATTTCTTATTTGCAACACATCAAATAATACAATAACTCGTATTTGAAAGAAAAAATGAGAAAAGGGAGGGGGGTACAATGTAATATTATACTTTGTTAACGGAAAATGGCCTATTCAAACGCTGTCTCTTGCAAGATTTGTTTTAAAAAATGTTCTATTGGTGGCAGTTTGGAAGAACGTGCTGTGATAATCACTCCTCGTGGCCATTTAAGGATGAAAGAAATGAGATCCATTTAACGGGTGTAAAAAGAGGACGATGAATGGCACAACGCGAAGAAGAAGAAGAAGAGACGACAAATGAGACAAAGGACAAGCGAGTTGTCTATCACTGCGTGTCGGCNTACAACGCGAAGAAGAAGAAGAAGAGACGACAAATGAGACAAAGGACAAGCGAGTTGTCTATCACTGCGTGTCGGCAACTTTAGTTTGTTCCGTCGTCTCTTGTAAACTAGGAACGTAATTACATTACACAACAGCCGTCTCACTCTAAAGAAAACTAACTCGATTAGTCACTAAACTCGTCCAGGGAGAAGCTTGTTTTTGGTTAATTAATTCCTTTTTTCTTCGAATCTGCCAGTGAAATGAGTTTCTTCGAGATTCCCTGGTTCTAGCACACAACTCCTCCACGTTTTCAAAAGTATTCTGAAAATGCTAGTTGTTTAACGGACTTCGAGGAAATATGTACAACGCCACGGAGTTTGTCGCAAGGAACAGTGGAATGATACTCAGTATGATAAAATAAACAGGTAAAGATTGTCGACAGTTTAATTTTAGTCCAACAACAGTCTTACGTCCATGCCAAGTTTAGATGCGTTTGAATGGAACTGTATGTAAGATACGTACAGAAACCGGAAAATCGGGAACATATTTTAAGCCAACATGTCATCGATAACTAGAGCCATCTTTTTTTCGCGATAAGATTTATGCTCAAGCTAGAATTGAACATGTTATGTGCAAACTTGCACATTTTCATTGGCTATTGGGTGCGTGTCTGTGTGAGAAGGCGTTTTCTATTCGACTGGACCAATCAGACTTAAGTTTCCCTGACGCTGGACGTCCGTGATTGGCTGGCAGACATCTAACAACGATATTGGTTTTGAACTAACGTGTTTTGGAGTTCAAAGAGTCGTCAAATCTTTTCGCGAAAAACGGGTGGCCCTATATATAACAATCCAGCAAGTTTATTCTTTTGCGATTGGATGATCAATTTTTTGACTCGGCTAAGTTATATGCAGACCAATCACCATCGTCATAAATCCTCATTGGCTCAATGAAATTATATGGGAGCTTCATACATGCATGATGGCCAATAAGGAAATAAAACTGTCGAATACGTATACAGTAAGTTAAATTATAGCAAACATTCAATTTTTTCCTGCCATAATCCACTGTCACTTAAGACACCACTACACATACCGCTGCTGATGCAGTTACTCTATTGACAGTTTTTTTCCCCCGTAGCACAGGACTCGCCAACTTAGCTGAGGAATTATGTCTACAGTTCGTACGAGCTGAACAGAAAACAAATATTCAACTAGCGGCATCAGTTAAGGGAACTTAATTCTTAGTTACCCTGGACAACTACCCGTACTTCAAAACTGGCTTGACAATCCTGGATGGTTACCTTCTTTATATGCATGCAGCAGTTTTGAGTACGCCAATCGCATACATAACTTAGAAGCTGCAAAATGCGCATTATTATTGGCGACAGATGAAGTGGAGTGGAGAGATTTGGGCGGATTCGATGAGGGTGAAGTGAGGTGAGTATGGAGCAGCGCCGGAATGCAAGGGCAGTGGAAACGGGGGATCCCAGAGAAAACCCGCCGACCAGCGGCATCGTCCGGCACGATTCCCACATGCGAAAATCCGGGAGCGACCCCGCCTGGAATCGAACCCGGTAGAGCCTAGATGGGAGGCGAGTAGTCTGACCACTACACTACCGCGGCCCCTGCGACAGATAAAGACTTCACTGCGTTTTACATAGCTGGGAACATTCCAAAAAAAAAATTAATATAACTGAAATCGTACAAACTTAAAAAATTGTGTTAATTAGTTCTTTAAACCATGGCAAGCTTTAATTTTTAGTGTTCGGCCACGACTTATGAGGTTCGATTATGGATATTTGTAAAAATATAAAATCCGCGATGGATGGTATTTCTCCCGCTTAGCCTTGTTGTCTGTGTGCGTGGTTGTTCTGTGTGGAGACGTACACGCCTGCCGAACAGAGAGGGCGAAGTGATTTCGCGGTGTGTTTTCTAGCACACAGCGGAAACGTCGTGCTAGNGGGGAAGGGCGGAATTGGGGCAGGCGTATCGTGATCGGGTCGAGGATCAATAGCGCTTAACGTCTTCGCCTTCTTGCAGTCCCCTGGGGGCAGCTGCTCAAAGTAAGTTCTGCCGCAGCTAAGGGACCAACATCCAGGAAGATTGGTCGCTGGCCTGAGGGTCCCCTCCCATGACGACCACCAAAAGAAAAATATTCCAATCCTTGGAAATACTCCTCAGAGTACTCTACGTCTTACTGCGTTATCTCTGTGAGTGCCGGCGACTTTAAATTGCGTCGTCTGAATTTAACGTAACATTACGACATTCTTTGAAGACCAGGGCAAAGGAACATCACTTAGCCAACAGTTTTCATACCGTTGTCTACAACGCAATATTACATCAGCAACTCTCAAAGTAAATTACTGAAATGGGCAGAGTGGATTGTATATAATTCTACGTAGGAAAGAACATTTGGTTGGGACACTTTCAAGTCGGCATTACACTGGCAGAGAACCAGCCAGTAATGAGCGTTGCTCAGTGTAGTAAGCATCCGGTGTTGTGTGAGGCAAACTGTTATATATGAGAATACAGAGGTCGACATAGCTGACGGCCGTGTAATAATGAACGCAGGCGACTCACTTCTAGCCAAAGCTGTGGAGTGGAGTGGAGAGAGTTGGGCGGCTCCTAACATCCGAGTCTTGAGAGCCGGTGAGGGTGAAGCGACATGAATATGGAGCAGTGCCGGAATGAAAGGGCGGGGGAAACGGGAGAATCACGAGATAACCCTGCGCCTAGTGGCATCGTCCGGCACGATCCCCACTTGTGAAAATCTGGGAGCGACCCCGCCGGGAATCGAACCCGCTTCGCGTAGATGGGAGGCGAGTAGCCTAACCACTACACCACCGCGGCCCCTGCGACAGATAAAGACTTCAAGTCTCGGCTCTCAAAACCTCGCTTTTGAGATTCGTCCAAATCTCTTCACTCACAAACACATCTTTATCACTAGCTTCGTCAAGACAATCTCTTTTGACGTCTGGAGTTTATATTTACTTTCCAGAAACACTGCTCAAGCTTGTCTCAAGCTTATGCAAACAAGTTGGTCTTCACGGAGGTCATCTTAATTTTGCGTGTTTTGAGGTTGAATATTTATTTTGCGTAGTCACCGCCTGAGATCGCAATTTATATCCACGCTTAATAGTCGTTGAGACTTTTCTCAAGACGGCGAATAATCCCCCGTCTTCACCAAGCTCGCTGTATATGTGACTTCAGACAGAGTATTTGTGTAATGGCAGACGCTTATTGGCTAAACTCATACATCGAACTAGTGGAGATTTCTGCAAAATGACGACAAAAAAGCTTATGTTAGGTTGTGATTACACATTTAATTTGTGCCATATGTGAACTTAAATACACATTGTTTTTTCCCTGAGAAAGTATTTGCGGTGATTGGAATTCTACAGATATGATTAATGTTTAACTGTATTTCGTAGAACTACTCATGCAGCTAATAGATAGCACAACATGTAATAACACATATTTACAAAAATAGGTTTTCATTGTTCTCACTTGTGAACTTAATTTATTATTAATGCACATATACTGATTTCCAAAATATTGTTAACTTTAATATATATTTACTGAAAAATAGATTTACAACTACGGGAAATGCCTATGAATACATAAAAACCACGATTTAAGTTTACATAACAAATATTTGCCTCGTACTCAGAATTGTTTTACCATAGTTTAGAGTAAATGCCCACGATTGTGTGGCGAGTTGCTTATTGCTTACTCTTGTAAATAAATCAATAATTTTATATATAGAACCAGTGATGTTTTTGCAAAAAAAAAAAAATCAGAGCACATAGAAGATTTCAATACTATGTACAAACTCCAGCTGTTTCTATATTGGCTGCTGCCTGCATGAAAATTCTTTCCCGCATTTGACCGAGCCAATCGAGATTCGCTAACTCTGGCACTGAGCCTCCGTGATTCGTGCGCAGACAGTTAACACCGGCCAAAACATGATTCAGCCAATCAAGTAAGCTGAACAACCCTACCATTCTTCGAATTCTGTCTTGTCTTGAAATCTTTTCGCAAAATATCACTGCCTCTATTCATGTATATTATACTTACAGTTCTGTTTAAAATATCTTATTGCACTCTTCCGAAACATTCCCGTAAGCAATTCCCATCCACTTGAAGGATTTAGCATCACTCACAAACGAGCCAAGAGTGGCTGTAATCTTAATTTATTTGTTTATGTGTAATGAATCCTACAAGGAATTTTGTCAGATTACGCAACAAATTGGAAAATCAAATAATAGAATTACGGAACGAATAATCAAATGAGAAATACCAAAGGAAAAACCCAGCAAGGACAACACGACGACGACGCAGACGAACAGAGTAGGTCGTCTGAGACGAGCTCGTCGCGACGTTACGGGAGCCGACGTCTTATCCCGTCGTCAGGAGGAGGAGGGAGTGAGTGAGCGTAGAGATATGGGCGACTCTTGACGTCGAGGCCTCGACAGCCTGTAAGCCGGCCTCGTTCGAGCGTGAGGAACTGTTGTTGGGAGACCGGCGAGTGCAGTGCAGGCCCCACCCACTGCAGGATTCTTATGCACGTGACTGCCACCTCTGCTACCGCACGACGATCTTCTCTGCCTGTAGTGCGTCTGGCAGGACCAGTACCCACTCTACCTGGCGTGCGACCTGTACATGTTCACGCCTGCACACATCGCGTCACAGTGGTGACTGCACTGTCGAGACGAGAGGCTATACCACGAGCCGACCACCCGTCCAAACGACGTTCTTCGCCGACACGCCGTCTTCACGAACACCGTCTTATTCGCAGTTTATGAAACTTGCGACATAAAATAACACTGTCTTGAGAAATAAGATGGTCTTGACCGAAGCTGTCCTAGGCTCAGCCGCCTTAAGACTAGACTTTGAATATCACCCGGGGTATCCGGCTGTAGCTATAAATCGCAGTGGTACTGCAGTTGGGGCTGGGGTCAGAGAACTCACCTCACACCACTGTGTACCGGGTTCGATAGACGCCCGAGAAAACACCCGCATTCTCAGGTGTGAGGGAAACAGGTTGCGGGGCGTTCCCGTTGCTCGTTTCACTGGCTGTTAGAACCGCTGTTTACTAAAAAAATTAATTATTTTGTACTTGTACGAAACACCTTTAAATCTGTATAATGTATTAGGAGTGCTATTTCCTCGCATAAAAATATTTCTAATGTATAGTTTTTGCATTACACCGTGTTAAAATCACAATAAGCAAACTCATTTACAGAAAATTTACGGATGGTAACTGCAAGGCCATGTCTTAAATCGTTATAAGTAGAGACCTGAAAAATTTGCTAATTCATTTTGAGACAAGCTATAACTCATAACACGTTTGTTGATATAACTTTAGCCATTGGTGCACGCGGTGTCTTACACCTCCTGGAGAACGCTGGCCCAATCGTCGCCTTCCACTGTGACAGCAGACAACCAATGTGCATTTGATAGCGGCATATTTGTACATGAGACTGTAGAGTCTAGCCTGCAGGTCATTGAACTAGAGAATTTTTCCGGTCTCTAGTTATAAGGTATGCTTAGCAAAAATTCTTTTACAAAAAAATCATTAACTGCTCCGCATAAAAATATGCAAATATGTCCTTATTTTAAGCAATTTTCAAAAACTGTGAAAATTTTTTATAGCGTAGTTTAAAAGATTCCTTGAAATAACTCCTGGTATGTTATTTCAGTGTGAATTATGTCATTTTTGTGAGTTAATTTTTATTTTATTTACGTCCGGAGAACACACAAACTGTGATTTTGTCTCGTCATTGTGTAAAAAATATGCCGTCAATTTTTTTTTATGCGAGGAATAAATATTTATAGATGATGTCTTCTGATTGAAAAGCATTTAATAAAAAACATAAAAATTAATTTTTCGGTGGCCAGCATACTTAAACATTGCCCAAATATTTTCCCACAAACCATATTCCAATAAATTAAAATTTATATTAAAGTTTTTTTTGTAAATACTCAGTTGAAACACAATGGCTTTCAGCTGTTTGACACGAATCAGTTCTTTTTTTTTTTTAAAGCGCGAATTCGCTGCTAGATACCAAGAGAATGGGACACAAAAACATTTTCAAACTAAAAACTCAGAATTTATTTTTTTTTTTTCAAAACAATTTTCACAGAAATTTTGAGAGTACTGTTTACGTTTAACATCAACGAAATAGTTAAAATACAAAACTGTTGTTAAGAACTGATTATGAAACGAAAAGAATACTTTTTTTTTTGTACTTCAAATTATTATTGTTTTGAAACAGTGTTTATTACAATAACACCAGCTGTATGCATATCAAAACGTTTCAAGTCGGAAAAACTAAAATTATGGTAATTTGTTAACTTTTTTTGGTAAACCATAAGTTTCAAAGCTGACAAAACTCAAAACGCGAACTACAAACATGTGCGATCCACAGCACAGAGTATTGGGCACGCGACCCCTTCGTTGACACGTGCCGCTGCAGATCGGAATACGCACCATTGTTCCTCCTCTGTCCGAGATAATATTGTACGCATGGTGCGGCCACTCGAGTGTTCTCTGTTTATTGACTAGCTTGCGTGTGCAACGGCTCGTCAAACACACAGCCAGCAGTGAACAGCCAGCCGAGACGTCTGTAATTGGCCGGAGGTCCTGCAGCAAGCCTCCACTAAACAGAGGCACGTGGAGGGCCCGAGTGCTGAGAGAATAACGCCTGCCATCGCACGACGTCCGATTTGTTGGCGGGCCTGGTGGGCGTGGCCACGCCAACTTCCCCTGTCACTGACGTCACGCCACTGTGCCCGCCGACTGGCAAGGACTGAGGGTGAGTGGCTTGATTCTTGCAGCTCCTAGGCCTTTCCACGTTCAAGTTAACCTCAAGTTCTACTTCCAACACATTCCTCCGCCTCATGCAAACAAAGCTTAACTAAGTCTAGAAAATTACACCAAAGGGACAGCGCACCGCATTCGTGCGCACTCTGTATAATACTATTATACGTAAGAACTATTATTTTACTGGGCATTTCCAACACGCCAAGTTTCTCCATGTACGGCTGGAGTTCATGGTATAAGCCTCTGTATTAAGTACTCTGTGACAGCATTTAAGCCTACTTCAGCTGTGACAGCCTAAACTTCAGAGAACTCACTTACAACGTCTTCAATATTTTATTCGTAGTATTACTAAAATGTTTGGCGCTTGATTATTTAGTAATTTATATAAATTACAGAAGTACTAAAGGCTGTTCACGATGTACTGAGCACTTTAGGAAGTCCTGCTTTATATCTACTTGTATGCACGTAATGTATTCTTCCGCCATATTCACAATTAACATTGCCACGAGTCTCGTCACTTTATTCATACGTCGGTCAAGTGCGATTATGCATTTATTATGAAAGTAGATATTTTTCATATTTGCTCATTCTTACTCTTACATGCGTTAAAAAAAGAAACAAAATAAAATGTTCCAGTATTCACACATGTTTACTGAACACTTTTAATTCAAAGGTAGGACATGGGACCTCTCTCCCTCCGTCGTTACCAACTTTACTGGGCGCATGAGAGAGAGTATATTCAGTTGGGTACAGTGACATTTTGAAAGGTTGGTTTGAAAAGTGCTCACTTTACTGTGAGCACACTTTATTACAATTCATGTGTTCCCTACACTGCTAGCGCGATCGGGATGTGAAGCCGCAGTTGGGAAAAGACTAGAGTTTCCCTTCTCTGTAGTAAGTTACTCTGTGCCCTGATGTAACAAAACTTCACGAATAAAACAAACGTACTCGAGCAAGAAACGGTTCCAGTCTGACCAAAACTCGGGCTGTTTGCCGCAGGGATAAACTACAATGCTTATGAGGAAACAAATTTCCCACTGGAGATTTTCACATTCGTGTAGTGGTTTTTTTGCCGTCTTCCAGCGCTTGGCCTAGTTAACTCAGTTGTTATCGAGGATGGTATAGTCTGTTCACAACATTGTCACACTTTTAGAATCAAACCTTTGAAAATTCACCCCGTGTACGTGCTTCTTTGTTTCCAAAACATGTCATTTATTACAAGCGTTTTATACTAATGGCTACATAAAAGTACGGTATTTTTGGTTAAATTGAACTTTTACTTATATTTTAGTTAAGTTTTGTTTGCATAAGGCGGAGGAATATCCTGAAAGCAGAACTCTAGCAAGGCTTCAGGAAAGTTGGAAGTAACTGTGAATGGATTATAGTTATGGCCGCCTGTTTTACGCGGAGGATAGACTTCAATATCCTGTGTGTACTCTCTTCCTTTGGCTATTGGCCGCTTTTCTTTGTGTGAAGACTGACTCCTACGTGAGTGAGCCAATCATAATCAAGTTTCTCCGATACTGGTCGTCCGTGATACGCGGGAATATGGTAAGACCCGTAACAGTTCGAACGATCCAATCACGAAAGCAGTTCCCTAGTAAAGGGTTTTGGAACACAACTTGTCCTGAAATATTTTCGCAAGGAACAGGTGCCCATAACTTTAGAGGAAGAAGATATGATGTATGAAGTACACAGGAGTAAATGCTATCCTATAAAGGAAATTATTTACACGGTGGGAGATGTCGTTCGTTGTTTAAACTGTATTCCGTAGTCATATAAACAGCTGGGACATTTCGCGAATTCCTTTTAGGACAAGCTAGACTTGGAACACGTGTAGGCCTCCTACGTATGAGTTAGGTTTACAACTGGACCACAGTTTATCGGACTCGTCCAGGTAAACTCCGAGCCAATAACCGACCTACACAGAAACACGCACCGGACCCCGTGCCACCTGGTCTGAGGTATGATTGGCTGCACACTGGGGCAACTACCAATGAACAGAGAGCTGACGCTATAAAATACATAGGACAGTGGAGTCTAGCCTACATGTAGTTTAAAACGCGAAATTTTCCTGTCCCTAACAATAACTTCAGACAAAAAAAAACACATTTTTATTGGTCCTGACATATGACACAGCGCTACACTGATACCAGTACAGTTCCGTTCACAAAACATTTAATCCCTGCAACGTCTAAAATCAAATTTTTGTGTATGACTGAAAAAAAAGAAGTTAATAATGACTTGTATTTCAACACTGAAGTGGTTACTCCTAAACAGAAATGTCCTCGTCGTAAGAAAAAGACAATAGCTATAGACCCTGCCACAGTGTGTTGTAATTCCGTAGCGGGCTACGCTTTGCAAAAATGTAAGTTAGCTTCACTAGCGTCAGTGATTGGAGCTAACTAAAGGTAACTTGTAATTACTATATATGGGGTCAGTGAAAGCTGTCCATACGATGCGTCTTGCCAAGCCGTGGGTAGGGACAGGAAAATTTCGCGGTTTAACCTACATGTAGGCTAGACTCCACGCTGCTGTGTATTTCCGAGCCTCATCTTTCTGCCCCAGAGGGTGGCAGACCGGGAAACACGGGATCCGGCGCTTGTTTCCTTGCCGATCTGTTATTGGCCCACAGTTCACCTTAGCGTGTCTAATAAACTGCGATCCAACTGCAAACATTACATAAATGTATATGTGTTATAAGTAGGGCCAGTGACTTTTCGCGTAAAAATCGGAGCACACAGTAGACTTCAATACTATATACACACCTCAGCTGTTGTTATACCTCCGTTGGCAGCTGGTGCCGTGTCCGTCTTTGACCAAGCCACTCAGGACTAAGTAACCCCGACACTGAACCTTCGTGATTCGTGTGCAAATGGTTAACACGGGCCAGAACATTTTTTAGCCAATCAAAGAAGCTGGATGGCCCTACAGTGCTTTGGACTGTATCTTGTCTCGAAATATTTTTCGCGAAATATCACTGCCCCTAGTTATAAGCGAGGCTTATCCTAAAATGATCTCTCGATATCTTCCAGTCTCCGACTATGAACCAACAGTAAGCATTTAGCTCTAGGGTGGATTTGACTACCTGTGGCCGAGTCGAGCGGGAGAGCGAGCTCTAACTGCGCCAGCATCAAGTCACAGAGCAGACAAGTAGACAGAGACGAAGTGGTGTGGCGGTTCCTTTGATGTGGACTTGTCCATTCTCTGATTGGAGCTGTGGAAACAGACCTTGTGTCTGATTGGCTACCGCGTGCTGCGAAATGTTTCCTATTGGCTTGGCTGCCGGCTGACTGGTGCACACCAACATCTAGGCACTTACAACTATCCCAATTAAACGAATTTGACTGCAGATCTTTTGAAACTGCTTCATTTTAATCAGTAAAATAATACTGATCATTTCAGTTGTTTGTATTCACTGATTAAACACTGACTGCTGATGAGTTTCACTGGCCTAGCAGCAAAACCTCAGTGAATTCCGTTGATTTTCCAGTAGATAACAGTTAATTAACTGAAGATTCAGTAAAATAATTTTACTGTCTGCACACGAATCACTCGAATCACTAAGGCTCAGTTCTAGAGCTGCCGAATCTCGATTGGCTCAATCAACTGCGGGAAAGAATATTCGTGCAGGCGGCAGCCAATGGAGGTACAGAAACAGCTGGGCTTTTTACATAGTAATGATGTCTACTGTCAACACCGATTTTTTGTCGCGAAAAATCACTGGACCCAGTAATAATTTGTCAAATTAACGCGATTAACTGTAAACCCTGTTGCGTCTGTTGTGACACGTTAAGTGGCACACAGTCAACACGCGACTCCATTGGCCGACGACCAGCCAATAATACACGTCGCAGAGCACAGTAGGCGTGTCCGGTGCAGCGAGAACCAATAGGGCGAGGTTAAGCGGAAATGCAGCTGATATTGCTGTGGTGGAGAATATAGACAGCTCACTTCAAACTTGACTTCAGTGGCAGTAAATGTGTGCCGTGCTCAAATGGTTAAGGAATGAATACTGACCTCGACCATGTTTGGATGCAGTATTGTCACCAGTTCGGAAGCTCATGTCTACACCCACGCACATCCAATCTATTGTCCTGTATATGCTTACCTTACATCTATACTGCTGGAATATGCAGACTCAAGAATTAGAACTCATATTTGAATGGCCGTCACAATAGCAGTACAGTTATTTTCATGCTACTCTCCTTTCCTGCAAGTGGTTCGGCAGTCATTTATGGCGTGAATATGTACATATATGCGGATAGAAACAGTGTTTCACTAGGGACACCTGCACTCTAAATTCGAATCAGTGGAAAATCACAAAACTGTTGTTCAACAATGATTGTGTAGCGAAAAAAAACAACTTATTTTTGGATTTCGCCAATTTATTTTGTGAGGCAGTATTTATTACAATGACAACAAATCAAAAGGTTTCAATTCGGCGAAACTAATATAATGGTAATTTGTTAGCTTATGTATGGCAAACCGCTTTAAATTCTTTAATACCTGTAGAGTTCTAATTAATTTTGTAAAAAATTCGCTTCTCAAACGAGTGAAAGCTAAAACTTTACGTGCAGAACAAACCTAAAGATATTAGATATGGTAATTTGCCACTTCATAGACATCTATTCCCCGCGAAGTCGGTTTCGAAACGCCCATTCGCCTCGGAACGGCGCATTTTACGACCGGTTTGACGAGTGTACACATTCTTCTGCACTCTCGCGAGACGAACACTGGTTCTGCACTCTGGCACGCGCAGTATGCCCGACATCTGGTGGCAGACGCGGGAACAGAGTGAGCTGTTAGTCCAAGTTCCGGTGCTGTGTGAGAGAGAGANCCGGGGGGGGGGGACGTTTGTCCGCTAACCTCCCACTTTCCTCCCACACACGCTGATAAAAAACACATTAAAAATACATATCGTGATAAAAGGTTTAGGAGGCAAACCCCGGTGAGGTATTTGTTCGAGAACGTCATTTCCACTCACGAGGATACGAACAGATGGAAATGAAATTCTCACTGAAAATAAACCCGGCCGGTTTGCTTCGAAAGCAAATATTTGGAACATGCAAACAGAAAAACAATCTCCAAAATTTTACCAGTAAAAACTTATTTCTATAAATCACTGAATATTTGCAGTGAATCGATCAAAGCAGTTGCGCCAAAATAGGTCAAGTAACGAATTATTGTAACGACAGATATTTTACTAATTTAACAGCGGTTCATTTTGCATTTTATCAGTGTAACAATAGATTAAATATGATGTCCGATTTTCGTCATGCGCATATCCTTAATGATGGATAGGGACTGGAAAATTTCGCGTATTCATTTTCGGACAAGCTAAACTTCGAACACATATAAATTTATGTTACGTTTGCAATCTGATCTCAGTTTATTAAAAACGCCCAGGTGAACTCTGAACCAATGACTGATCTACAATGAAAAACGCACTGAATCTCGTGCCACCTAATATGAGGTACAATTGGCTACACACTGGGCCAGCAGCCAATGAACAGAAAGCAAAATTGCCACTCCCTAATGATAGTCTACGAATTGTCATAGTAAAGATCAAATTCACGAGCTCAAATTTGATTATACAGGAGGTGCATTACGAGGTCCAAAGAAGTGTACCATTGATATAATTAATCCCTTTTTTGTGCGAACACTTTGCTAACCGTAGGCGCTGTCGCACTGTCGAGGTTTCCCATCAGACTGCTTTCAATAAGTTTGGTCAAATAAAGTTGGAGTTGTAACGTCAGCGAAATGTCATAAACACCGCCATATTTGTATGAAAGCGTTGGATGGCTCCAGTTTCCATCTTACTTTTGAAGATTAGACTGGTTCGAAAATTGCTTTGATGTTTGACGGGCTCAGCTAATAAGAACTGCGCAGGACAAAAACGGCCGTTTCCGACGTCTAGAAACTTTAAAATAACGAACAAATACTATGCAATTAAATAAAGTTATGAAGATAATTAATTTATATGGAAGCTGTCTGAGCGTGAATGCTATTTAAGAGAATATCCTCACATAATATTAAGAACCCAGAGATATTAAATTTCATTGTGCAGGAAAAACATCTCCGATAAATGTAATTTGAATTTAGTAAAGAAGTGAAAATTAATCGAAACATTCGTTACATTTCTTCCTGTAATTGACTGCAAGGAAACACAAAAGCAGTACCTCACTCCGAAAATAAATTTTTTATAAGAATTCAGAATAAATCCTCCCAGTAAAAAATTTAAAAAAATAAAAAAATTGAACAGTGTGAAATATTTTCTAACACATACAAGATTATTTGATAACATTTGTTGTAAGGAAAAATTTTATGCCATATTTCGTCTTCAAGTTTGATTGTCAAATATATTTGGAGGCGAGAATTTTAAAGTATGACAGGGGCTTTAGTCGATTTTTCGTAGTTTTGACAGTTCTAATGGTAAAACAGTTGTTCTGTTTGCGACACGGATATGTTTACTGCGTAGATGGCATGCGCACTCTACCCCATATTGTCTATATGAGTTTTCCTAGCACTGATTCCGAGACCTTTACACGTATGCTCCTGTGTGTGTGCGTCCGTGTGTGCGTGTGTGAGCGTCCGTGTGTGCNTGAGTTTTCCTAGCACTGATTCCGAGACCTTTACACGTATGCTCCTGTGTGTGTGCGTCCGTGTGTGCGTGTGTGAGCGTCCGCGTGTGCGTGTGTGAGCGCGTCCGTGTGTGTGTGTCCATGTGTGTGCGTGTGTGTGTGCGTCCGCGTGTGTGTGCTCGCGTTTGTGTGTAGCAATTTACTGTACGTAATTCCCGGTGTCTTTGTGAGAAGACGTTTCCAAACTTCACTAAACAAATTAGTAAGGTAACTCCGATAATTACCATATACGATTAGCTGGCAGACACATCAGGCGCGTAATAAGTCAATCATCCAATCCCGATAGTTTATTTGAGATCAATTGTTTTAAAATACAGCTAGTAATTTTTTTCGCCAATATCGGATGTTTTTATGCGCGACACTGCGATATGTCAATTCTGATACCATTTTTTTTTTCAGTATAACATCTGCTATGCGTAGAGACCGGAAAAATTCGCGAGTTCATTGATTTTTAGGCTAGACTCCATATTTGTTTGCAGACTCAAGGAGAAATCAACTGCTGATTGGCTGCCTGCTTTCACAGTGAGAGGTCGTGATTGGGACTGTATTTCGTTGCCTGCTTACTATTGGCTCACAGTCTTGGAGGACGTGTCAAATAGGTCGTGAGCCAATAGCAGAAGTAACACTAAGATACATGTGTTTCAATTCTAGCTCGTCCCGAAATGAATCCGCGAATTTTGCAGGCCTCTAGGTATGCGGTTTAAATGTGTAGAGGTATGTACATACGCTGTTCGTGGTAAACTGAGCGCTTTTGAAAGCCCTCCTATATAGCCAGATGTAGGTAATGCACTTTGTGTATTCTTTCACCATGTGTGAAATTAGCATTGCAACGACCTTATCACTTTGTTCAAGCGTCAGTCTAGGGAAACTTTTAAGTTATTGGAAAAGTAAATATTTTACCAATTTTGCCGATTCTTACCGCTTACGTGTATCATAAAACAGAAAGCAGATAAATAATTTGAGTATTCGAAAATGTTGCTAGCTTTCAATTCAACGCTAAGACAAGGAACAACTTACCCTCCGTCGTTGCCAACTTGACAAGGCTCNTCACAGTCTTGGAGGACGTGTCAAATAGGTCGTGAGCCAATAGCAGAAGTAACACTAAGATACATGTGTTTCAATTCAACGCTAAGACAAGGAACAAATTACCCTCCGTCGTTGCCAACTTGACAAGGCTCATGCCAGTCAGTGTGCCGGTTAAGCTATATGCAGCGAGGGGCAGTGGCATTTTCCAAACATTGATGTCGAAAGTGCTTAAATAACCGTGAAGAGCCTATGATGAATTCATACTGTCTGGCACTAGTCACGTGCAGTTCTGTGAGAAGTGGTCTGGCTATTACCTAGCTAGCAGCATATGAACACGCGAAGCAGGGTCGGTAATGTTAAGGATTGTGTCATCTAGCCTGATACCAAATAATAACGAGAATATGCACGGCAGTTTCTCCTCTGTGCAGTTGACTATCGTGTGGTTGTATGCTATGCGAATGCAAGTGGCTCACAATTACACGCGTTGAGGTTGGTACGCAACGGCATCTCGCCCCTAGCGGCCCAATTCCTTCGGCTGCTCGTTACCTCGGAATAGCTCGAAGTGGGCCATGCCTTTAGCGCACGTGTCAATTATTCACAGTGGGGACTCGTCGATCGATCGATGCCGCTGGGACCAGGAAACGCTCGAGAACGGAATTTATTTTAGTGTGTACTCCGCCCCAGCCATGTATGCCCGTCTACTTAGCGCGTAAACCAGGCTGTAGTGTGTTTGTAATACACGTTTTTAAAAACAAACTATTTCCCATGTGCAAAGACAAAGAATGTTCGCACTCGACAATAAATGACAGTCCAGACTAGAGTGGAATATAACTTACAACAGATGACACCTGTTGAAAACAGTATTTTGAACGTGCCGAACGATGCCGCTGGTTGGCGGGTTTTCTCCGGGATCTCCCATTTCCCTCGCCCTTACATTCCGGCGCTGCTCCATTCTCACCACGCTTTACCCCCCTCGGCTCTCGAGACCTCAGTGTTAAGAGCCACCCAAATCTCTTCAATCCACTATTTTGAAACTCTTCGACATGGCCAAAAAAAATCGACATTTTTACACAGTTACAGCTTCAAATATTCTGGTTGAATCCCTGAGGAACTAGGGCAGTGCGTTGAATTTTGCCGCAGACTTTCCAACAATTAAATTATAGGGTCACAGTTCAAATTTCAATAGGTAGACGCAGCATGACGGGAACCTTGCGCTTAGTGGCGACTGCGAACTTGATGCGCGTGGCAGTGTAGGCCTTATTGCTCCCGCAATTCTCGGCGTCAAACGTGGAAAACAGTTCTAGGCAGACGGGCGCCTTAAGATGGACCGACCGGGAGAGGAGAAAAGAGAAGCTCTGCAAACTGCGTACTGCGAAAGATCGCCTAATGGCTGTGCAGCTGTACTGAGTTTTTTTGCACTGTATAAAATCGCTGTGACTAGCGAGAGAAAATGACGTGTACGACATCCGCCTAGAGAATTAGATATTTTATTCTGGCTTCATGTGGGTGAGTGCACTCGTAAGCTGGGGACTTGACAGGTAAGTTAAACGTAAACAAAACTATGCACGAAACAATTCAACCCGATAAAATAGAATAGTCAAACGCATGTAAAGAACCAGTTTTTCTTACCACGTCGCACAGTAATTCCAGCAGACCAAAACGGAACATTCCAACCAATTTTGCATGGCGCTAATATGACAAAGATGAATATTTCTTACGATACACCGAAGTAAACATATTATACAAACAATTTCAGTCAAATTTACTAACGGGTATTAAAATACGGAATCGGAATTTGCAGGATACATGCTTTATAGATCTGTGATACGAAAAAAAATGCTGTATTGGAGAGATAAATTAATTTAAAAAAAAACCATTATTCATCAAAACTGGATAAAATACTTTTTCCGAATTTTTACAAAATTGCATTAAGGCGAGCCGCTTAGTTTCGTCTGAAGTTACAATATTTGCTTAACTTCTTTAAATTAATAAAGTTCGTTGCTTTGGGTCGTTAAACTGAAAATGCAACGTCCAACACTAAAATATATTTCTAAATTTCCTTTCATGATGGGGTTTATGCCAAGCTACTAAATTTCAGTTCAAAGTTCAGAATATTTGTTTGCTACCTGAAGCTGTATCATGATAATATGGCTCGGTATATCCTGGGTAAAATCGCGAGAGTAATTAATGTTTTAATAAATTTTCCACATCCTTCTTGGCGAAAACTCGGCAAGTCGGTGTTAGTTAGTTGGAGCAAGACCGCGACTCAGGAGTGTGAATACTGCAGCCAATGGAGGCGCACATGACAGTCCCACTGATCATTGATTGGCGACACTGAAACAGCTCCAAGTTTCAGTGTTTGAGGGCCTTTTACTTCCTGCCCAGGCTTAAGCAAGCCTTTCGGCCGAAAACCTAACAAAGTATGGTGATGCAGCATCATCAAAACTAATCAACTTTTGGAGGCCTAACTTTGTATTGAGCTACGAAAGGACCCAGCCCCGAAAAAAGTTAACAATGGAATGGATAGGATCTTGCAAAACACAAATAACACAGAGCAAAAGTCATACAATTGCAGCGAAACTTCTGAAAGTGCTATGGACTTCTGGTTATAAAACAATTTACATTTACAGGTCACACTTCTATTCTTACAACACTACAGGTAAATGGAAAAAAGTAACATAATTTACTGTTAACGTAACATTAACAAAATAAGTAAAATTATTCCATCATTTAAAAATTTTCCAAGAAAATAAAGATGGCGTATTGTTAATGATTCGTAGTTTGAACAGGGCTGAATGTCAAAAGGATATAAAATTATTCTACATTTATTAATCCAAAATAATAAATCAAATTTCCACAGCCGGCTGGCGAGTCAGTTAACAGGCGCTGATTTGTGAACGACATTCCGACATATTGCGGGCCAGTGAAGCCATTTTGTTGCCGTTTGCGGCTGGAGTTGTCGGTATAAGCGGCAGTTTCACCTCTGTATCATTAATTATTCTGTGACGATACTCTGAACGAGTGCGCAACATTTCCTTTCGTTATTGCATGCCTTCTGAGTACGAAGCCACTGCCTCAGTTGAATGGGCCAATGAGAATTCTGCCACACTAACATCGAATGCCTGTGATTCGCTTGCAATAAATGTCAGGTACTTATAATTTAATAACAAAAGCAATACGTTTAAATATTAGAAAAATTATTTTACACAATATATGTTCGCAATAACTCACTGCTTTGTTATTGTCAAGTCTTCTTTGTTGGGGGGTGGGAATAACAGACGTTCATTAACAGAATAACCAAATGACGAGCGGTGTAGTGAAATGAGGAATTCTAACGCAAATAGCAGTCTGCAGATAAACAAAGTCATTTTCGTTGCTCGGCGAATTCGACGACCTTCTTCCCTTTATGGGAAAACTTTCGTGCGAAATTTTACGCGTCCGCGCCAAACGTAGAAATCAATACACATTTCCGGCCAAGTAAATGGCTTCATTCGAAGATTGGGGGAATGCATTAAAGAAGAACCGATTCATAAATTCAACCGATAATTCCGGCATGAAAACAATTAGTCTAATTAGGTGTCGCGTGATATAGTAGAGCCGATGCTCGCAACTTAGGCATGCATAAATGATTCATAACATAAACGTCGCCTATATCACCGCTCATACTTTATTTTACAAGAAATCGCCACTTTTAAATCACCTCCGTCATTGGCGTACTGTGCTAAGCAAGGTGAAATGTTTTTTTAATTTAATTCGAGAGAGAAACGTTTTTCCATCTATGCAATTTCCACGGCGTTTTATCTCATCCAAGTAAATTCCTTCAGACCTTCGTATCTTTCTCTTTATTTCTTTTTCATTCCCAATGTTTCTCTTCCTCTCCTTCCTTCTCCTACCGTCGGTCTTCAACTACGTCACCATTTCGATTGAGAAGTATCCTCAAAATTAATTACCTAACTTATTCGATTTTCAAGACTTTTTTATGGCCGAAGTCAGTTTCCTTTCTCTCTTCATTTATTTCTTTAACGATCCACTTTATCCTTAACGTCCGTTTGCAAATTCATTGTTTCAAACTATCCAGCTTTTATTTCTGCCTCTGTCAGAATCCAAGTTACACCTCCATAAATTGCATTTATCATACACAATATACATTTTTTATAACGTCAAGACTTTATTTAACTCTTTCAGGCACATAGCAATATATTATAACTTTAAGTGTTGTAACCTAAGACATGTTTGGTTCGGAACTATACGTGTATCACATTAAAACTCTGCCTTACGTCAGAACTGATAGATTGTAAAATCCATTTCGTCTGCAACGTTACATATATATTTAAAGCAATGGAAAATAGATTTGATAATTTTTCCTACGATTCAGTATGTTACCTTCGCCGGTAGCTGAACTCCAAAGATGATGTACTTTAATTTGTGGTTCACTTACAAATGACAACATTGGTGGAAGAATAAAGCATTGGACAACCCGTATCCAATTGCGATAATTTTACCGTTGTGAGCAAAACCCTGATTAATCGAACGGTTCCATTTTTATCTCGTTATTGTGGGACTCGATTGAGGAGGACGCACGTTTGCTTATTAACTCCGCAATTATAATCAGTCTCGTTGTCACATTGATATTATTTGTATAACATTTCAGTGAACAAGAGTATTCAGCTAAGGTTTAAATTACTCTACACCTCCCACCTTCCCCACCCCTAAAATGTGTTCCCGTAATAGCCACAAACAACTCCGTTAAAATAGTTACAGTGAAATATTCATTAAGCAGTCCTTTTTCTACATTGTAGTATTTATAAAAAACTGAATCTCAATCTTCTACCAAAATAAACTCAAGAAAATACAACGACAAATTATGTTATCCCACAGTTACGCGTCAAAAGAGCAAAGTTATCGCTCCTGCCCACCACTTTAGAACAAAAATAGCTGTAAAACCAATCGAATACCATAAAATAAATTATAAAATCGACATAAACTTCAAAACTGCAACAACGTCGAAGACAAAATACGAATATCGTAACATAAACGAAATACGAACATGACTTTAGGTGAGACAGCTCAGACTGTTTGTTAAGGCGAACCACTAGACGCCATAAACCAGTGAAATATATATATATATTCTTCTGTGTAACAAGATATAATTTTCCCACCCGAACCTTCAACAACAAGCAATACAAGTGTAATAAAAATTTTTTTGTTTATTATAAAACACCTTTCCTATATATCATCTATGGTCAAATAACGAAGTTAATTGGTTAAAAACATAGACACGGAGATATTGCAACAATCCTCAACCCTTTCAGTTGTTGTGTCAATGATCAAGGGCATGCTGCAAATGAAGGATATTTATGGTTGTTGCTGTACACAATAAAGCATGAGTGGCCGGTGTTTTGAGAGTTTTCCTTGTGACGAATGTGACTTGTTGAATTGTCTATGCCTCTCTTTGTGAGTGGTGAATGCCGACAGCGATGTACTATGTAGTTCACAGTTGCGAGAAGCACACCCGACGCAAGTACAGTGCACATGATAACTAATGCAACACTTGAGCTAGTCAATCAATGCTGGACGGAATGGGTTCAGGTAGAAGCAGAGTCTTCCAATGCAGACGACGATACAACATGCGAAACTAATTACAAAGTAGTAGACACACAAATTAGTCAGAAAAGTACGAATGCGTATATTTCGTAACACTGTAAAATATTGTCCAATATATTAATTATAAGAATGTTTTTAAAAATATATTTGGTTTATTTTTATTTAAAATTTAGACGTATTTTCATTATGGGCACTTCAAAAAGGATAAGTGAAAAAAAAAACACATTTGTCAGCTAGAGAAATCATAATTATTACTATAATTGTGCCAAGAAATAGTGATACTAATGTAAAAAAAAATTAATTAATTTTATGTACGTTTATATTTTTGTTGTGGTTTTGTTGTTTATGCTTATTTTGAATTATAAAAATATAAAATTCCGTGGTAGAAATGGATGTACACAAAATCAATTCTCAAAAGTATTTTAAACATTATTATTAATTTTTACTAGAAATAACCGGAGTAACTATTGTAATTGTGTTGATTGAACCTTTTTTTTGGAAAATGTGTTTTTAAAGTATTCACAATGTAAATATCCTTAAATTTTGATTACAAATAGACTCTTCTTAATTTATTTTATAAAAACTTTTGATTAGTAAACTCTAGCAAAATATTTTATAACTTACAAAATAAACGGATTCTTTATTTTCATGTGCAACACAAATAGTACTTTAGTGACAATTCACGTAGTGCGGGTATTACTTTTAAATGAGTTGTGCATGTCTGATAGTCGCGTGCGGAGTGATACAGTCGATCGGATCTGAAGACTCCGATCTTAAGAGCCTCACTAACTTCTCCAACCCATTGGAAGCCATTCTACTTTAGTCCATTCACAGTAGCTTCATACGTTTATGAAGCTCTTCTAAAGTTCTACTTTCAAGACATCCCTACGCCTCACGCAAACAAGTTTTAATCGAGTCTAGGAAATTACACCAATATGACAGCGCACCGTATTCGTGCGCATACTGTACAATAATATTTTGCATAAGAACTATTTCTTACTTTGCATTACCAACCCACCTACTTTTTTCTCTCTGTTTTATTGGTATTAATTATAAACAAAATTTTATGATTTATAGGTAAATACAAGAAAAAGTTCAATTTATCAAAAAATAAGTTACTTTTATTTTGACACAAATATAAAACGCTTGGTACAGAAAATATTTAGGACAACAAAACACTTAATACATGTGAGGTAACTTTTCAAAGGTTTAATTCAAAAAGAGTGAAGAGATTTGGGCGGTTCTTAACAGCGAGTTCTTGAGAGCCGATGAGGGTGATTTAAGTGAGTATGGAACAGCGCCGGAATGAAAGGACGGGGGAAACCGGAGATCCCCGAGAAAACCCACCGACCAGTGGCATAGTCCGGCACGATTACCACATGCGAGAATCTGGGAGTGACCCGGCCGGGTACGATCCCGGTTCGCCTTGGTGGAAGGCGAGCAGGCTAACCGCTCAGCCACCGCGGCCCCAGACTATACTCTATAGTCTGGCGAACTGACTAGACGAGATCTACGTGACTAGAAACTGACCGGATAGTATCTCACGGTCACGTGATTAGGTGACTTACCCTCATTGTCTTCAAGAGGGCAGATGTTTGTCTTCAGTAGTATACTCCCTCAAACATTAATCCTTCAACATATAGATTAATTTTTCGTTTCAGGTGTGGCAATAGTAGAATGTGTTTGTGTAAAAAGTATTAACTAATTTCTTATGACAACTGATTCTTCGGAAGCTATGGAAAGGGTCTTTAAATCCATGTCACGAAAAGCAACCAATTATACTATAGTTGCTGTGTCAGCGGCAACCAATAGCATTGCCCAGGAAAGGGCGCTGTTTGTGTTGGGACTTGCACAGCACCGACTATGGTTTCACATATTCTGTAACATGTCACATGTGTACGAGTATACTAGGGATAGTATGTCACATGTATACTCGGGATAGTATGTCACATGTGTACTCGGAATAGTATGTCACATGTGTACGAGTAAACTCGGTATAGTATGTCTCATGTGTACCAGTATACTCGGTATAGTATGTCACATGTATACTCGGGATAGTATGTCACATGTGTACGAGTATACTCGGGATAGTATGTCTCATGTGTACGAGTATACTCGGGATAGTATGTTAAGGGGTAAAAAAACCTTTATTATAGTCAGGGCCACATGTTCTATGCGGAAAGATTCCTGACCTACTTGTACTCAAAAAACACTAGAGTTCAGATCCACTTCCGTGATTCGACGATTTGAACTGTCGCACATTGCAGGTGTCTCCCCGCGAATCGAGGACACTCAGTGTCGGAGGTACCTAATTATGATTGGCCCAGTCAGGTGGGGAACTGTGACCCGACAAAGATACGTGAAGAATAACCAAAGGAAAATTGCACGTATGCCATAGGACATTGAAATATAGTCTTCGCGTAAATCTGTTCGCGAAAAGCAGGTGGCCCCAAATTATAGTGCATTGTTTTACTCAAATAATCGTATATTATCATATTGTGATAATACTAAGATTTATAATAATATAAAAAAATGTAACTTTAACACAAGCAGGGTGGTGTTCCTGTAAAGGGGTAGTTCTGTTACTGGGGTTCAGAATAACAAGTTCTCCCAGGCGATAACCGTGACGAGTGTGACGTCACTCTGATGCGTGCAAGACACGTGACTTCCTTGAGAACGCGAGCTGCCGAGAAACTGCAGTGCTGCCAACGTCTCCACACATAAATCCCGACCGTCCCTAATGCTTCTCGCGGCGGCAAACGGACCTAGTCGTTATTTTCCCAGTTCCTCTCATCCTACTCTTTTTCATCAGGCGGCGGTTTTAAAGTCGCGCTTGCTACTTCTTTTTTTTTTTTTTTGGTCCAGCCAGAGATTGCACAGGAAGCGACGTTGCAGCAAGAAACAAAGAACATTATCTTCGCCTTCTCGCACAAAATACGGAGCTGGCGAGTATACACAAAAAAAAAAACAAAAAAAACTTTTGGAGAAAGATTTTTTCAGGAAATCAGTGTCCACGATAATTTCTTTAATACTGAAAATAGTAAATTGTATGTTTAGCACAGATTTATACATAAAAAGAAGCACTTTTTTTTTTTTTTTTTTTTTTGCGTAAAGATTTATATGAAAGCTTGCTTTCAATAACCTATGTGTACACTTGCAAATTTATTTGGATATTGGCCTCACGTTTTTGTGAGAAGACTAGAGACAAACTATTTTCGCTAAAAGTGTTTAGCACATGCTATATTTGAATACCCTGCGGACCTCACAGCAGTTTTCCTTTGCTTATTGGTTGCGTGGCTTTGTGAGAAGACAGTTCTTTCTTTGACTGACCAATCATCGGCTCTCAAGACCTCGATGTTAAGAGCCTCCCTTATATATCCACACTGACCAGCCACTATTCAATTACTCCTATTACGATCATATCTCTGATTCACGGGACGCGTAACAAGTAAGGCAACCATAGACATGAGTTCAACTGTTTTGAAAAACAACTAGTCCTGAAATCTTTTCGCGAAAAACCGGGTGTCCTTAGCCAAGACATTTTAATTCCTGTCTAGGCCAATCAGATTGAAGTAACTCCAACACTGAATGTCCATGACTTGCAAAAAAAACGCCTTAAAAGCGTGACAGATTCAGCCAGTGACGAGAGTGGATCTGAACTCAAGTGTTTTGCAGCACAAGTAGTCGTGGAATGTTTTCGCGAGAAAGAGGCGCCCCAGTTTGCGAAACTAGCCAGGTTAGTTGCGTATATGAAGTTTATAATCAACATGAAATATACACCATTTGCTTATTAAATTACAAGTTTAGCTTTGTGCATTCTGTTGAATCGCTTTGCAAAATTCACTCTGATTTGCTTGGAGTATTGCAAAAACTATCCTCGCTACTCGTTTTCAAATAACTGCTTGCATTCATACAACTGTGTTTAGTGGGCCGAGCGGCTGAGGTATAGAGGGCTGTGGCTACCATGCGTCCAGTAAATACCGGTTACAGTACTTAAGAAGAAACAAGTGAGACAGCTGCTCATACCGCGAACTCTAGTCGCACGCGGCAGTAAGTGGCTTCACTGGCCAGCGACATGTCGGAACGCCGTTCGCCAATCAGCGCCTTGGAGCTTACTTGCCAGCCGGCAGTCCAGCCAATAGAGGACCTTCCGCACCACGTAGTAGCCAATTAGAGACCAGGCCCGTTCCAGAGCCTCGCTCAGCCAGTCAGCTAGCGTGTGCGTCCACGTCAAAGGACTCGCTAAACCATTACACTTCTGTTATGTACCTATTCTGTACTCTAAACTTAACGAGAGAGGCGATGTCAAGTACCAGCACGAGAATTATTGTGTTTATTTTAATTTTCTGAGCTAATAAATGCTCACATCTTCGTGCCGTTTAGCTAGAGACCTGAAAAATTCGCGGTTTCGTCTCGGGACAAGCTATAATTAAAAACCTCGT
Organism: Clitarchus hookeri; assembly: GCA_002778355.1. Taxonomy (NCBI): domain Eukaryota; kingdom Metazoa; phylum Arthropoda; class Insecta; order Phasmatodea; family Phasmatidae; genus Clitarchus; species Clitarchus hookeri. The sequence goes on along the minus strand of NQII01005131.1, from coordinate 63,786 downwards.
ACGTTTGTATTGCGTATGCTATTGGTCCGCCCGCTAGTTTTCACCTCATGAACAACTCTGAGCCAAAAATAAACACACAACAAAATGCAGACCCAGTCACCGTCTTCCGCTAATGCAACACGCAACCAATTAGCATTGACATTTGCATGATTTTACATACGACAATGGAGTATAACCTACAGGTAATTGAACTCGCGAATTTTTCAGGTCTCTATGTATAGCTAATCGGAGAGGAAGGGAAGGGCTTTTGACGGTACTTAACATCAAGGTCTTGAGATCCGATGTAGGTGAAGAGAGGTAATTATGGAGCAGAGCTGGAATGAAAGGGCGGGGGAAACGGGAGATACCCGAGAAAACCTGCCAACCAGCGGCATCGCCCGGCACGTTTCTCACATGCGAAAATCTGGGGGTGACCCCGCTGGGAATCGAACCCGGTTAGCCTAGGTGGGAGACGAGTAGTCTGTCCACTACATCACCGAGGCCCCTCGGGGGGAAAGGAGTTCGCCTACAAACGATTTATTGACACTGGGCATGTTGCTGGTGTTGTATAACGTTGCCTGAAATCTACAGAATTATAAGGAATTAGCCTTAATTATATGGAATCGGCCTTAATTATACGAAGTCCACGTTCTTTGATGACACCGGTGCTGCATTATTAAGTCGCCCGTATTTTTCATTTAGTTCACTCCAACGTAATATTGCGCTGGCAGCACTCAAAGTGTTAATTACTCAAATGAACACCATGGAATGTATATCATGTTAGGGAGGAAAGAACGTTTTAATTGGACACTGTCAACTCCGCATTATAATGATTCAGAGTCAGTAATGAAAGTTTCACAGTACATTAAGCGTGTGACCGGTATGTGGTCTGAACCAATACGACGGCGGTTAACTTGGAATACAAAGAACTCGTGGTCCTTCGGTGGAGTGTATAGATGACTCGCTTCTAGGTTGTCCTGAATGCCTGTATGAAATAATGGATAAGTGGAGACGAGGAAACTTCGCGGATTTGAAAACACGTTAGACTGCACAATCCTTTGTGTACTGGAGCCTCAGCTAGCTGCTCATTGGCTCACGCTCCAGTTTCACCCCAGGCCGCGTAGCCTGGGATTCAGTAGTTGCTTTCTTACAGGGTAGTTATTGGTTCTAATTTGTCCACGGCGTGGCTTACAAATTGCAGATCCTATTGAAGAAGGAAGTAAAATGTACATACTTTGGAATCTAACTTGTCCTCAAATGAATTCGCGGAATTTTCGAGTATCTACTTATAAGTAACAGTTTACTTTAACCAAATTAAGGCATTTTTATGTTAACACAAGTGTAAAGCGTTTGTGACACATCGCATATTTAGGACACAACAGAACACGTCATGTACGGGGTGTTTTTTTTTCAAAGGTTTGATTAGAGAAGTGCGAAGAAATCGCGAATAGACTTGTGCTGTACAACGTTCATTATTNGAATACAAAGAACTCGTGGTCCTTCGGTGGAGTGTATAGATGACTCGCTTCTAGGTTGTCCTGAATGCCTGTATGAGATAATTGATAAGTGGAGACGAGGAAACTTCGCGGATTTGACAACACGTTAGACTGCACAATACTTTGTGTACTCGAGCCTCAGCTAGCTGCTCATTGGCTCACGCTCCAGTTTCACCCCAGGCCGCGTAGCCTGGGATTCAGTAGTTGCNTAGCTGCTCATTGGCTCACGCTCCAGTTTCACCCCAGGCCGCGTAGCCTGGGATTCAGTAGTTGCTTTCTTACAGGATAGTTATTGGTTCTAATTTGTCCACGGCGTGGCTTACAAATTGCAGATCCTATTGAAGAAGGAAGTAAAATGTACATAGTTTGGAATCTAACTTGTCCTCAAATGAATTCGCGGAATTTCCGAGTATCTACTTATAAGTAACAGTTTACTTTAACCAAATTAAGGCATTTTTATGTTAACACAAGTGTAAAGCGTTTGTGACACATCGCATATTTAGGAAACAGCAGAACACGTCATGTATGGGGGTGTTTTTTTTTTTCAAAGGTTTGATTAGAGAAGTGCGAAGAAATCGCGAATAGACTTGTGCTGTACAACGTTCATTATTNGTTTTTTTTTCAAAGGTTTGATTAGAGAAGTGCGAAGAAATCGCGAATAGACTTGTGCTGTACAACGTTCATTATTGGCCGGATCTCTGCCGATATAATGCCGAGTTGAAAGTGTCTCGAGTAAATGTTCTCTATTACGCAGAATAATATAAAATCCGTCCTGTTTATTCGAGTAGTTACCACTGTGAGTGTGATTGGCGTAATATTACGTTTCAGAGAACGTTATGACAACTGCTGGTGAAGCATTATTCCGTCGTCCGTGTGTTCGAAGTATGCAGAAGTCGCAATGTTACGACGAATTCCACACAACTCAGTTGAATCCATTCGATGTTACACGAAGTCGCCAGCACTCAAAGAGTTAACACGTTGTGATATTACGAAACTATTTAGCTTACGCAGATATCGGAATACCTCGCGTTGAGAACCCCGGTATCGCGAAAGCCGTTAAATCACAACGCACGAGGAGTAAATCGGGCGTTCAGTAAAACCGACGTGACGCCCCAGAGGCTGTCGGGAAGGGCGTTGTAATCGCTTTCCCGAGGTCGTAAAGCTAGGACAACTTCACCGCGTCGAGCCGAACAGCGCAGAAGTTGCACTCGGCTGTTCGGAGCGTGGCCCTGAGCCACCCGGGTTTACTCGCGTCTGGCGACTTGATCGAGTTTCCCAAATCCTTTAATCCGTCGACTTGGGAGTTGGCCCAAGCCCGACCCAACGCCGTGCCAGTTTCCGCATGACAACACGCGATCAACTCAAAAAGAATCTACAAGAGAGAAATGTGCAGGAAAACCAGAAACTGTTTCACTATTATTGACCACTTCTGAAATGAATATTCTTATAGACTGTCTCTGATTATGAACATGCGAAATTCGCGTTATTTCCTGGCTGCAGACTAAACTACAAGGGGCCGTGGGGGCCGAGTGGTTAGCCTGCTCGCCTCCCACCGAGGTGAACCAAGTTCCATTCCCGGTCGGGTCACGGCATTATCGCATTCGGGAATCGTGCCGCGAGTGAAGGCCAACCAACAGGCTACAGTGGAACAGCTCGCCGTCCAAATGAACCAGGGGGCATCCAGATGTGTCTACCGCAACAGTTCAGCGAACCCTTCTGCGAATGGGGCTCTGGAGTAGACGGAGGGTGGGTGACTGCACCCTTGCTAACACAGGTGCATCGACGAAAACGACTGGAATTTGCTCGACAGTATGGCGACTGGACCGCTGCTGATNGCTAACACAGGTGCATCGACGAAAACGACTGGAATTTGCTCGACAGTATGGCGACTGGACCGCTGCTGATTGGCGAAGGGTAGCCTTATCCGACGAGTCACGTTTTCAGCGGCATAGAATGGATGGACGTCAGCGTGTCCGGCGAGAAACGTCGGAGAACAGACACCCTGCATCCATCGCTGGACGAACACAAGGCGGTGGGGGAAGTGTTATGGTCTGGGGAATGTTCTCGAGGTTTTCTCATCATCCGTGTGGAAAGCACTCTTGATCGATTTGTTCATGAATACATCCTCGGCGATCACGTCCATCCGTACATGATGCTGGTCTTTCCTCGGGAGGATGGGATCCTCCAGCACGATAATGCGCCTTGCCACACGGCTAGACGTGTCCGCACGTGGCTGGTAGAGCATGATCAAGGCTTCAAATTTCTTCCCTGGCCCCCAAGTAGCCCCGATCTCAATCCAATAGAACATCTGTGGGACCACCTCGACCGTCGTGTTCGGCGTCTGTCTCCTCCACCACGCAGCCTTCAACAGTTGTGGGACGCACTGCAGACAGCATGGCTCCAGATACCAGTGGAGACTATCAGCACCTGACTAAGTCACTGCTATCTCGTCTAGCTGCTGTCCGTGCTGCGAAGGGCGGTTACTCTGGATACTAGCAGGTGGTCACAATAATGTGATTCGACTGTATGTATTATGTAGGAACAGGCAAATTTCGGGTTTTTAACTATCTGTAGGCTAAACTCCTCTATCCTTTGTATTGTTGAGCCTCGGCTTTCTGTGCGTTCATTGGCTGCCACCACAGTGTGTAGCAAGTTCTACCTCAGACCAGGTGGCACGGGATTGGGGGGTCGTTCCCGTGTAGGTCCCTCATTGGCTCAGAGTTCAATCGGGCGTGTGTAATAAACTGTGAAGCTACTGCAAACACAACAGAAATTTACGCGTTTTTTAAGTCTAGCTTCTCATAAAATGAATTTACGAAATTTCCCAGCCGCTACATATGTGTGACACGTTCTAAGTTATTAAAATAACGGACTTGTTCTATAGTGTGAATGTTATTGATATGGTTGTTCCAGCCACATGCAAGTTAGATGTCTATGTTCCATGATCACGCCTGCAGTTTTATTTTGGGTATTGGCCGCGTGTATTTGTAAGAAAACATTGTGCTATTTGCCTGAAGCAATCAAAATTATTTTACTAGCTTTACTGCAGAAACGAATAACAGTAAATCTCTGTCATCCCAGGAAAGTGTCTACAGATCATCTGTCCCGTCTCTCTGTCACCCTCTCTCCCTCTCTCTCTCTCTCTCTCTTTCTCTCTGTATATGCGCATTTCGCACTTGTGGTGCAGATTCACGGCCTGTGGCGACGCCATGGCACGGCTGGTGACGAGGAACGTAACTTTTTCCTAAACCACACCAGTTTTCGGTCGGTTTTTATACCTCAGAGTGTGTGCAAACATTAGGGCTAATCTTTGACGATCAGGCTAGCGTGGTCACGTGATCGATATAACCAGGGTGCGGGCCGTTCAACCTGGTCAAGGACAGTCCACGACACGCATTAACCGCATTTATGTCACGGGTGAAACTTTATGTCACTCTGGCGGAGAAATACTAATACTGTATAAATTACCTTGGCGTCGCGTGAATTCGCAGTTAAGTTTTCCTTCCTCTATGTTTTAAATGGAACAATATTAAACGTTTTCCGCTTTATGGTCAGTCCATATTGATTTGTAAAGACCTGAAAGATATGTGGATTATTTTGGGGACAAGATAAAGATCAAACACCCGTTGGTTTATGTTATTGGCCTACTAATTGCTGGTCCAACAAAAAAGTGAAATTAAATTTCAATTTAACTCAGACTTTGGTTACTCATGAGCGTGGTCTAGCCTGCGGCCTTGTAACATTGTATGAGTTGTCACATTTATTGTAGATACGTCGTTTTATTATTTAAACATTCTTGCGCAATTTAAAAAAAAATTCAAAAAATGTAGCCGTTCATTTTTACTCTGTAATGGAACAGCAACTTTCTAAGAAACACAGCCTGAACACAGAACAGACAAGTAATGGCTGTTCACGGTAAAGTGAGAACATTTGAAACAAACCTTTGAAGAAAATCATTACGTATAAGTCATCCGCTGTTTCTTCACCCTTTTTAAAACAAACCTTCGAAAAATCACTCAATGTATTATTTTGGTTATCTTTTTTAAATATGCCATGTATCACAAGCGTTTTATACTTTCGTTAACATAAAAGTACGTTTTTCGTCGTTAAATTTTACATTTAATTTTATTTTATCTATAAATTAGAATATTTAAATAGTAATTAATATGCATAAAACAAAGATAAAAAAGTTATGTTGGTAATACCTAGTAATAAATAGTTGTTATGCAGAATATTATTACACTGAGTGCACACGAATGTGGCGCGTTGTCCCTTTGGTGTAATTTTCCAGACTTAGTAAACCTTTGTTCGCATGAGGCGGAGGAATATTCTGTAAGTGGAACTTTAGCAGGGCTTCAGGAAAGTTGGAAGTAAACGCGAATATACTATATATGCTACATTACACACTAGCGTACAGGCTCCCAGTGATTTGAGTAGTGAATTAATACAAATTGGTGTTAATAGCCCTACTTGACATTCTATTGTGAATAAAATTATTAAATTTACAGCCAACAAAGTTAATGTTTGTTTTTATATTTACACAAGAGTATGAATACGCATATTAACACATTTTCATTCCTAACATTAATTCTCACGGTCTTTCTTGGATGGCGCATGAATAAAGTGACGAGGCCCATGGCAATGTTAATATTTACATATAACGGAAGAAAACATATGGACAGGGAAGTAGATCCTTAGCAGGGCTTTCGAAAGTGCTCCATTTACCTTGAACAAACTATACAAAGAAGTGACATGGCGTTGTGGTTCCTTTAACGTGAAGTGAAGTGAAGTGAAGTGAAGAGATTTGGACGGCTCTTAACAGCGATGGTGAAGTGAGGTGAGTATGAAGCAGCACCGGAATGAAAGGGTGGGGGGAGGCGGGAGATCCCCGAGAAAACCCGCCGGCCAGCGGCATCATCCGGCACGATTCCCACTTGTGTAAATCCAGGAGTGAACCAGCCGGGGAACCTCTCCTCTCACGTGAAAGTACGCATTCTCTGATTGGCTGCGTGCGGCTCTGAGGAACAGCTCGATGTCTAACTGGCTACTGCCGGGTTACCGAACTCCCTATTGGCTGGGCCGCCGTGTCGCGAGTAAGTTACCAGGCGCAGATCAGTAGAGAACGTACCATCTGGCGTTTCAATATGACACCAAGCTAGATTCCATACTCCTCTACATTCTCAAGCTTAAGTTAATTGTTCATTGGCTGCTGCCACAGGCGGCAGTTGTTTTCCGACTCATGCCGGCCACTCAATGTATCTACCAGAGTGTTGAATGTTTGTTGTTGGAGGCGAGTCCTGCAGGGCGTATCGGGTGAGAGGAGGTCCAATGACACGCGTTGAACTACACTGGAAAAAACATTGTAGGAACCACCTAGACTGTTAAAATAAGGACAGCCAACCGATAGGTTGAAAGTAACATCTAAGTACTGTTAAAACAGACAGTAATACCTACATAACTGTTTGTTGTATTCCTGTCTGGGATTGTATTTCCAACTTTCCTGAAGTCCAGACAACGTTCTACTTTCAGGTCATATTTCCGCTACGTGCAAACAAAGATATATTAATAAGGACACCCGAATTTCGCGAAAAGGTTTCACGGCCAGTTGTATTTCAGATCGCCTTCCTTGATTGGATAATCTAGGCGCCCGCGAATCACACATCGGCAGTGTCGGAGTAAATTAGTCCTGATTGGCCAGACAAGTAGGAAAAGTCTTCTTGCAAAGATACGCAGCCAATAAGCAAAATAAAACTGATTTTTTGCCCTAAGGTATTGCAATCTAGCATGTGCGGAAATATTTCCGCGATATTCGGGTGTGCCTCTTAATTAGGTCTAGAACATTACACTGGAGGGACAACTGACCGCATTCGAGCGCGATATTATTAATAATTTGCATGGCATTTTTTACTAAGCATTACGAAGACACCTTTTTCTCTCAGTTTAATTCGTATTATTTATAAATGAAAAATTATAATAATACATTAGTAAGAGTTCAGCGTAACCAAAAATAAGATACTTTTATGTTAACACAAGTATAAAATGCTTGTGATATGTGACGTACAAGTATTACGGAAAGCACCAAACACGTCGTACATGGTTTGATTAAAAAAAGTGTGAAGAAACCGGGAATGTACTATACGCGAAATTACATGGTCTGTACTGATCGGTGGGGCCGCAGTGGTGTAGTGGTTAGATTACTTACATTCCGCATAGGCGAACACGCGTGGTTGCTCCCCGGATAATCGCTCGTGGGAATCGTGCCGCACCATGCCACTGGTCGGAGGGTTTTCTCGGGATCCTCCCGCTTCCCTCGCCCTTGCATTCCAGCGTTGCTCCATCCACACTTCGCTTCCCCCTCAAAACCTCGTTGTTAAGGAGAATCGGTCCTCTCCATCTTGGATTTACGGAATTTTCGCCGGAACTTGCGTCACAGATTTTATATTTTATTTTGGGTGTCGACAAGGTGTTGCTAAAACATACTATTGTTGCCATGATAATTCCTGTAATTACCTGCAGGGAAGAATTACTTATTTCTTGCTGGCAGTCACTAGTCAAAAATTAAATTAAAGACGGTAAAGTTTTAATTGTTTAATAAAGCTTACGAAACTATTATTTACATTATGACGTGCGAAAAATTTCGTTTAACATTCTTAAATATAAATAATGGCAAAAATTGTGAAAATACAAGATCTCCTGGTCTCTCTTAAGAGCCCCCCCCCCCCCCNTCTACTAAGGTATATTCTAATCAGGTTGGGAAGCTCAATGCTTTTAGTTTGGCAAACTAAAAATTTTCGCCACTAGCTAAGTGTCACATTGTGTAGAGGGTTTTTCTATTTTCTAGGTTAAAAAACAAAATAATAGCAATAATCTTAAATCATATATAAAATTGCTACTTAACTAAGTGATATCGTTCTCTTTTATTATTCACGTAGCTGAAAATTCTAATTTGAAGTGACCTGTTTGGAACACTAGCGCTCACCTAGCGGCGGGAATTTTCCCTATGCCGAACTCTCCCATAAGGAAACCTGAACTCTACTGATCGTTGAGCGGCGTTTCGACATGTTACTGACCAGTGACGCCATTTAACTGGCGTGTGCGGATGTATAGACTATTCACAATAAAGTGAGCACTTTTGAAAGCCCTCCCATTTGGAATAACAGTCCATAAATATATATTTCATCGTATCCTTAGACATTAATTTCTGAGTACGGCGAAATAAATACACTCTGTTTACTATTTGCGTGGCAGAATTTATTTTCAAAAGTGGCGGAAGGATACAAAATGTCTGATAAGAAATAAGTAACAAAGTGCTCACTGTACTGTGAACAGCCTATACTTGGCGACATAAGCAGCTGTCTCTGGTGCAGGGTGTCACCTCCTCGGCTACGAGCACACCGAGGTGTCCCTAGCACGAGCGCCGGCCGGCATTGCTCGCCGCGTGGACGAGAATGTGGCATCGATTGGACGCTCGACGGCGACCCCGGGCCCGACCATAATGGCAAATCGAAAGGTCGTTATTTCGGCGCCGGCGCGAGGCGCATGGCCCCCAGGTGAGAGACGCAGGAGGGCGGAGCACCTGGACAGCGCGTGGCCGACCACGGCGGCGGCGTCCTCCAGAGGAAGCTGGCCCGGCGACACGCACGCACGCACTCGGGGATGCGAGGCCGCTCGGAGATTCTGCTACACTCATCGCAAGATTGGCACGTGAGTGAGAGAGTGGGCGGCTCTTAACAGCGAGGTCTTGACAGCGGCGTCCTCCAGAGGAAGCTGGCTCGGCGACACGCACGCACGCACTCGAGGATGCGAGGCCGCTCGGAGATTCTGCTGCACTCATCGCAAGATTGGCATGTGAGTGAGAGAGTGGTCGGCTCTTAACAGCGAGGTCTTGACAGCCGGTGAGTAGCGACCCGCGAAATTAGCGTTTTTATTTAAGGACAGACTGAACTCCAAGTTACTGTACGTTAGACCAAGTTCAGTCATTGGCCAAAAATATGTTTGGTGCCCGTCGGAGAACTCTTGAGCCAATAATATAAGTTCAGCTGTGCAGTGGCCAATCTCTTCTGAGGAAATCAAGCAGCTGCGTGGCGTTGGTTACAGTACAGCGACCAATGAAACTGCGAACTGTGGGCCGCTTGTTTACAAGGTGGTCGAGTCTATCATGTCACCGAAAGATAACGCGAATTTTGTGCGTCTCTACCGATGAGGATGATGAAGTGAGAATGGATCGGCGCCGGAATGAAAGGGCGGGGAAACCGGAGATCCCCGAGAAAACCCGCCGACCAGTGGCATCGTCCGGTTCGATTTCCTCATGCAAAAATCTGACAGTGCTCCGGCCTGGGATTGAACCCGGTTCGCCTTGGTGGGAGGCGAGCAAGTTAACCGCTCAGCCACCGCGGCCCCCAAAATTGAAGTGTTTTTTACATAAATGTTACGTGTTGTACCCTACATTTCCCCCAATATTTCATAGCCCTCCCCACTTTCATGTTTCATAGTGTGTACCGAAAATATCATGATACCCCCATTTAATTCATATTCAGCATAATTAGAGATGATGGAAAATCGAGAAAAAAACTTTTCTGTAACACTCTAACTAGTTTATTCTTTCATGATTGGATGGACAAGGTTTTTGACTTGGCTTAGTTTTTTGCAGACCAATCACGAACGTGTATCACCCACTAGAGAGCACTGGTAACATGTTTCAACCACCAGAGATATATTACTATCCACAAGAGTGCTATCGACATGTACCGAATGGTGACGAGGTCACGTAAATAACCATAATTAATTAATTTTATTTTTTCTTAAATGCAAGTATTTTTATTCAAAATATTTTTATGTAAAGAAGGGGAATATAAAATAAAGAAAACACAGCATATATTTTTACACAAAATGTATTTTACACATAATAAAATATACATAATATGCAAAAAATCAATAATATTTGTTAGTCTTCATCGAACAGAGTAAAACTTTCATGTTATTTTACTCTGCAGATCTTCAATTATGATTTTTGCCTGAGCAATTTATGTATGGCAATAAGCAGCAGTGCTCTGCGAAGGGCCGCACAGTTCACAGGGTCGCTACGAAGACCTTCGACACAAGCAGCAGGACTTGTCTCCGATTCACCATCCATCACGTTATCATTGCAGTGCAGACTTGACTCCTCTCTGATCGATGACTCTATGATGCCAGTACCAACACCCGGCTCATCGACACCAGAACCGACATCAGCAGCCTTGGGAGCACACATTGCTGCACGTCGACGAGTGGGTGCACGTTCATCTCTGGAACTGGAGGCAGGATCATCCATGACGGGTACAGACACGAGTGCCTGGCGTCGACGATGCACTCGGCAGCGTCTTGTCGTCTGGCTGGCGGCATCCTTCTTGGACTTAGGTGGCAAGGAGTTGGACCGATGGTTTGCACCCCGCCTGGAGCGAATCCATAGCACACTCTGGCATGTGTCTGGTCACATGAGTCTGTGCCGAGGTGATTATTTGGTCCATGGTGCAGGGAATCTGCATCTGTGGCATCACGTGGAACACGACGCAGGCTGATGCTCCCGGACAGTCCAATTGAAACTGTGTTGGTTCATAGACAGTTGGAAAATGTGCGAATCACCAGTGCTGCATGGTGTTACCATCGCCGGTCTCGATGTAGGTGCGCAGATATCCATCTTCTGAGATGAAACTATACCCCACGCAACTATAGTCTGGCTTGGAGCTTGCATAAATGTTCGTAGAACAGAATAGAGTCATGGTGAAGCTCAGACTTCTAGGCATCAGGCATCTAGATACGGATGTCAATCAGATGTGCCACCATACGAAAAACTAAATTCTCTCACATTTCGAGAAGATCGAGGGACTTGGCGTGTAGTCGTGGACAGTCGATTCCTGGTCCAAGTACGAGGCACGCCATTTGCGCAGCAGATGCACGTTCTTCAGTGCGCAAGTCCAATCAGGTTCTGGCCTGTCGCAGACATGACGACGCGAATCGCTGTTAAGTTGCGTCAGCTTGCGCAGCGATGGACACCCATACTCGACCTGCACATCGATAATTTCCACTTCAAATTGACACAAGTCGCTAAACCAGGTATAATGTAAAACCCAAACTTTGACTTCTGGCTTTGGTGCTAATAACACAGATGGCATACTTTAGGAATTTGTATTTAATGATTTCAGGATTACAGGTACTTGCAGGGAAAAAAAATATTCACCTTTTTTTGCACCTGTGGATTAATTAACTCACACAGAGAAGGCCTAATAGGTCTACAAAAAGGGTGACAGTTTGATTTTTGAATGCATTCTATTGTATTGCTAGTATACAACAAATGTATTTCTCGCCCAAGGATATATGCCGTTCTAGCTTTTGATAATCCCATTTCCTGGCTCCTTGCCACTTGTGCGCCAGAAATCGCGTTGTTCTTCTACTGACGCTAAAATCACGCGTCCGTTTTAATCAAGGTTCCGGAAAGGCTCTCCTGAGTTTGTTGAATGTCAAATGAAGATAATGAGCAAATTTTTCAGTACTCTCATGAATTTGTTAATAGCATTAAAATATTGAAATTATGAATTATTCATTTTAATTAACTTCAGGGCACGGAAAAATTTAAATCAAATTAGGAGGCATTGTACCTATGTTTCTCGAATGGAAAAATTATGCCGCGCGTAAAATTGCATTCCAACGCCCGTGGCCGTAATTTGTTTGTATTTGGCTTATTTTCAATACCGCAATAACTCAGTTTCACTGAGGGGGTTATGTTATCACAATTTTCAAAGGTTCGTGGCACAATTGGATTATATTATGGTTTGTACGTTCGTAATTGCATTATTGCGATAAAAAAATTTGCCTAGACGTGCCATCGTGCATCACAATACGAGGTTTTGTTTACTAGCTTCTGTATGTGTCCATGACCGAACATGAGGACGACTGTTGTATTAAAAACAAAGTGTATATCAGTAGCAGAATATCAAAGAATACAGAAGCGAATACATGACGTTTAATGTGAGCTACAGCCACACACGCCAGCAAAATGGCCTCACTGGCCAGCAAGATGGCGGAACGTCGTTCGCCAACCAGCGCCTGGAAACGAACAGACCAATAGTTAAGGGCGACTGTTTTCCGCTAAAAGATTTTAGGTCAAGTTGTGTTCGAAAACACTTTAGTTCAGAACCACTTAAGTTAATGAATCATATGAATTGATACACACCTGACCTATCTGCCCACGAATCACGGACAGTCAGTATCAGAGAAACTTAATTCTGATTGGCTCAAGGACACGGCCAATAGCCAAATGAAGACTGCAAGTGTGCACATAAGATATTGAAGTCTAGCCTCCACGTAAATCTTTTCGCGTAAAACAGGTGGCGGTACCTGTAGTGAATCTTCCACAGCGTGCAATAGCCAATCAGGCCCAAAGCCAGTTCCCAGAGCCACGCGCGGCCAATGGGCGACCGATAACGTTCCAATTAAAGGAATCGCAAAGTAATTTCTCTTCCGTGTGCATGGGGCCGCGGTTGTGCACTGGTTATACTGCGCGATTCCCTCCTACGCGAACCAGGTTCGTTTCCCGGCGGGGACGCTCCCGGATTTTCGCACGTAGGAATCGTGCCGGATGATGCCGCTGGTCGGCGGGTTTCCTCAAGTATCTCCCGTTTCCCCTGCTCTTGCGTTCCGGTGCTGCTTCATATTCACCTCGTTTCACCCTCATAGGCTCGCAAGATCCCATGTTAAGAGTCGCCCAAATCTCTCCGCTCTTCTGTGTGTAACTATGCATCGTTGAGTTTAGACAGATCTGTAAGGCGCTGGACGACTATGTCCGGGACGTACACTGTGGTGAAGCGAGTGAGATGTGTACAGGGAAGCGGCAGGAAACGGGAGCACCCCGAGGAAAACCCACTAGTCTACAGCAACGTCCACCATGTTTCCCACATGCAAACTAATGGGTGAGACCAAGCCATGAATCAAACCCGACTATGCTTAAGAGAGTTTCTATTTACATGCCCAACTCGGTTCCAAATGCACATCGTTAATACTAGCAAACAATAACTGCAATGTCTGTTGCATTACCAAAGCATATGCACCTACAACTAAGAGATTTCGAAATGTTTTAATATGGTTCAAAAATTATTATTTGTGAGAACATTTTCCTCAAAAAACATACTCTTAATTTTTTAATAATTTGATGTCAAATACAAAATTCTTCTGTTTTGTTGCAGCCCTAACTAAGTTGTACAGGTGAAAAAATTTAAAGTAAATTATTCCCATGGGCTATTGTGTGGCTCCCTTGTAATCGCCAAATNACATACTCTTAATTTTTTAATAATTTGATGTCAAATACAAAATTCTTCTGTTTTGTTGCAGCCCTAATTAAGTTGTACAGGTGAAAAAATTTAAAGTAAATTATTCCCATGGGCTATTGTGTGGCTCCCTTGTAATCGCCAAATAACAGTACATATACAAAAAAAAATCGTTAAAAATATGCAAACAATTCCGGACAGTAAAATATTTTTACTTTTTTTTCAAAACGTTCCTTGGAAACCAGAAGCCATAAATGTGCTTGTATGTATTACTACAAGCAAACTATTGCGTAAAGTCCATTCGCGGTTTGTTCGCACTTTTTGGATCAAACCTTTGGAAATCGCCCCGCGTGTGAAGCGTTCGCTTGTTTCCTAAATATCACAAGCGTTTTAGACTTTTGTTAACATAACATAACCTTAGTTTTTGGTTAAATGTTGCTTTTACTTATATAAAACAATGAATTACAATATTTAATTTATAACTATTATGAAAAAAGACAGAGGAAATAGGTGTTTTGGTATTGCCTAGTAAGATATGCGAAATGTTATTGCGCTGAGAGCTCACGAACACGGTGCGTTGGCCGCTGGTGACATCCTCTAAGCTTTGTTTGTACGAGGCAGGGGGATATCCTGGAAGTAAAACTTCAGTGGGGCTTCAGAAAATGGGAAGTAACCGCGAGTGGAATATGTAGGTTGTTTACGGCTCAATTCTGTGCTTTTAAAAGTAACCTCTCGGAAATGTCACTGTCCCTACCTGCACATATTTTAAAGGTCACATTGAGTGCCATGCGCCCAGTCAAATTGGCAACGATGGAGGCAAAGTAGTTCCGTGTCTTAACGTTGGCAGGCATGACGCCGGTCTGTGGTGCGGGAGGTTCTCGGTTCGAATCCTAGGTAAGGTATGAGTGTTAGTTTAAGTTAGGTCATAAGTTAGTTTATAAGCCGTCCCCTGATATGCCTTTAGGCATAACACCGGGGGACGTCAATAAGCCCTTTTTCAATCCAATAAAAGTGCTAGGTAGATATATGTCAATGTTGAAATGATTTCTTTCGTTTTCTTTTTTTTAAATTCATATAAAGGTAAAAAATATTTAATTTGTTACTAATTTCAAAGTGTTTCTTGACTGACATGTGAATGAAGTGATCAGGCCGATGGCAATGTTAAATGGTGGAACAACACACAACGTGCACACAAGTATATCTGGAGCAGTGCTTGCAGAGGCGGCCAGTTCCCCGTGTAGAGCGTAGAGCAGGACTCCGAGGGACGGAGCTGCACGGGTGCAGGTCAGGGAAATGGGATTACAGGCTGTGGAGGGCAGCAACGTGCAGCCAGGTAAGAAACACGCGATCGATAGAAGCCAAGCGCTGAAGTGACGGGGCTCAAGGAAATGCCTGACGCAAATGTTGGCGACATTTATTTTCCCGGTGCCACCGTGGAGCACTTAGAGACCGCAGGCGGGCGACGGTTCAACCAACAGCAGAGGTTTCATAGCTTACAGGACGAACCTGGTCCACTAATTGTGGTGGCGTCATTCAGTGGCGTTATTTGTTAACACTTAGAGATCTGCGCATATTACTGGCACTCACGACAAGCCAGAAAAGAGTTATCTACGCCACAGAGTACTTAAGATTACAGAGATGAAACCGTCGCTTGTTCCGCGAATTCCAGCCTTACATACCACCAAAATGGCGCCACTAACCAGCAACATTTCGGAACCCGTTGTCAATCAGCGCTCCTGGTAACCTAGTCCATTCGCGGTCTCTTCGCACTTTTTTAATAAATTTCTTTAAAAATCACACCATTTATGACGTGTTTGGTTGTTTCCTAAATATGCCAGTAATCACAAGCGTTTCATANCGTACATACCACCAAAATGGCGCCACTAACCAGCAACATTTCGGAACCCGTTGTCAATCAGCGCTCCTGGTAACCTAGTCCATTCGCGGTCTCTTCGCACTTTTTTAATACATTTCTTTAAAAATCACACCATTTATGACGTGTTTGGTTGTTTCCTAAATATGCCAGTAATCACAAGCGTTTCATACTTGTCTTAACATAGAAGTACCTTATTTTTTGTCCACTCGAACTTTTATTTATATTTTATCTATAACTTATTAAACAAAAACAGAGAGAAAATAGGCGTAGTTAGAATTACTTGGTACGAAATAGTTCTTACGCAAAAGAAATTTTAAGTGAACGCGCACGCAAACGGTACCCTGTCCCTTTGGTGTAATTTTCTAAACTCGATTGAGCTGTTTCATTGAAGCGGAGGAATATCCTGGAAGTAGTACCTCAGCAGGGCTTCAGAAGAGCAGACAGTAGCCGTGCGTGTACTTCACTAGCAAGCAGATAATACAGCCAGTAGCTAGGGGCACCTCAGATAATACAGCCAGTAGCTAGGGGCACCTCAGATAATATAGCCAGTAGCTAGGGGCACCTCAGATAATACAGCCAGTAGGTAGGGGCACCTGTTTATCGCGAAAAGTTTTGAGGACAAGTTATGTTCCAAAACACTTTAGTTCAGAACTACTAAAGTGATTGGATCATTTGCATTTTTACGCATCTTATCTGTTTCCCCGCGAATCACGGACAGTCAGTATCGGAGAAACTTAATTATGAAAGCTCATTAATGTAGTAGCCTGCAGTCTTTCACACAATGACAAGCGACCAATAGCCAAATGAAAACTGCAAGTGCGCACACAAGATATTCAGATATAGCCTCCACGTACATCTTTTCGCAAAAAACAGCAGGTCTACCAACAAAACACTCTAAACCTGAATCAGTGAGAATTTCACTGTCCAGTCAACAGTGCCTGACTGACTCAACAGTCACTTCAGTGAATTTAGCTGATGAATCGGTGAAAAAATGTCAGATTTCCTTCACTTATTGATTCAGTGACATCTTCCACCAATGCATCAGTAATTGTTTCCACTGTTTTCCAGTGGTTTGTTTTTTGACTGGTGGATCAGTTAAACAGCGTGTAAAAATAGCCGTCAAATAACGTGTTTCAAGTGAAATGACAACGAATAAACTAATAAAACCAGTACAAAATACTTTCTAAAATGGGTTTTTCGTCTTTCAAAACACCATTTTACGAGGTAATATGAACATTCAGCCTTACAATATGTTTATTTCTCGTAATTATTTGGCTAAATTCAACAAAAACAATGTTTGATGCGCCACTGCAGTCGGCCGTCACTTATTCAATTAGCGAAATTGTTTCACGTCACTAATTCGATCGGTGAAATTTTTTCGCTGAAACAATCTGTGGTTTTCCACTGATTCTAAGTGGAGCCTTTTTCACTGATTCGAGTAGTTGAATTTCATTGCGAATCAGTGGTTTTACACTGGTCCTAATTTAGAGGAATCTTGTGCATTACGCAGTAGACAATGAGACACAAGCCCCGTTCCCGTAGCTTCGTGCAGTCAATAAGAGACTGGGTACGCAATCTCACTGTCTATGTACCCTACTACAGGAACACCAGCTACATTGGCCTGTGTATTTCCACCTACCATCGTCGTATTGGTCCGAATTACACCGGACATGCGTAACATGCTGGAAATATTGTTACTGGCAGGCTGAGAACTAATGAACTGGCGAGTTGGCTCAGTCCCAGTTAAAATGATTTGTCATTTGTAACTGAATAGAAATGTAATATTTGTTCGCAAAAATTATAACTGATAGGTCAATGACACGGTGTACATCGGGGCGAGCATATCAGGTTGGGAGGTTGCAATTCTTACCGAGATACTTACATCCAGAGGCGCCTTACACCTGCATCAAATAAAGAGCATAATTTACAGGAATGGTTGAGAGTTCGCAGTAGTGAAGTTGAAAGTCATGGCATAAATTTGATCCAAAGAACGAAGGAAAAGCTATGAGAAAGAAATGTTGAATTTAGCTATACTTTAAGCTTTAACTAAATATCTTATTGCAGCAGCCCTGGATAAACTTAAAAAATTCATTATTAAGATTGAAAGACGAAGTTTGACTGCGAATCCCGGTCGCGCATCTTTGTAATGCGACAAGTGCGGGACGCAGTTTACGAGAGCAGATAAACTGCGTGAACACAGTGTCAAGTGCAACGGCCCACTGGCACTTCAGCAAAGCATCTGCACGTTGATGCTGCCTCCCCGCAGCCCGGCATTGCGGCAGAGGAACATGCCTCGTCGTAGAGTGGCCGTTGGTACTGGCGAGGCCAATGCCTATGGCTTCATGGAGGCGGAGAGTGCCTTTCGAGCTACGATGGTAATGCACGTGCCCGAGAATACCTCGAGCGAGGCGACAAATACTTGCCTTCAAGACAAACATCATACCTCTCTACAATGCAAGCGACATTGAAGATGCTGTGTCGGCCGCCATGCCAAGATATGCCAGGAGGAGGTCGAAGGGGCAGTGACTGTACCCTCACGTCTGTGAAACGGCTTCAGCTGCGAGTCAAAAAGCTTGACCCACTGAGAGCATCCTCCTACGTGGCCCTGCCTGCACACACTGCAGCCAGGAAGGCAATTATTAACCCGCAGGACTATGCCCAGCATTGCTTCAAATAGGCGATCCTGACAAGTTTTGTGGAGGACCGGGATCGTGAACACGTCGACCGGCGGTACTATGGCCTGGTAATGCGATTCTATTTTAGTATGGCAGAGTTCCCCACCCGCTCCGTCACATACCGCTGTTCGAGAGGAATAATCCTGGGGTCGGCGTAAACGTATATGGTCTCGACGAAAATAACAAGGATGTTCCTGTACGCGTGTCGAAGGAAGAACTGGCCCAGCACTTCGACCTATTACTTTTGATGACTGAGAACAAGAACTCATATTGTTGCTACATTTCTGATTTCTCCCGACTGGTGTGCTCCCGGGTGACTGCCCATGGGCACGCCATCCATATTTGCAAGAGATGTCTGAAATGCTACCACGATGTACCTCGCTACGGGTCTCGCAGGCAAACAGATGCTAGCCGAGCACAGGAGGCATTGCAATGAACATGCGCCAGTACAGGCGGAAATGCCTCAGCCGGAGAAAAACGGCAAGCCTCCTGTACTCAAGTTTGCCAACTACCAGAATGCGGACAAAGTACCAATAGTGGTATACGTTGACTTTGAAGCAATGTTATTGCCGGTACAGACATGTTCGGGGAACTCTGATAGCTCCGTTATGTACAGGTACCAAAAACATGAACCATACAGCCATGGTATTTACATCAAAATCGACGATAGTACGATTCCCGCCTCAAAGACGTCCCAACTGCGACTTGATGTTAGTATATATCGAGGGGAAGATGCTGCATAGAAGTTCACATCGGCAGTCAGGTGAAAGATATGTATGCTCAATCCGAGCCTATGGGAGTGCTAACAAGCGACGAGAAGATCGCCTACGCTCTAGTCAGTGCCTGCTGCTCCTTCGGCCCCTTTGTAAAGTGCACAACCACGACCACCTGACCGGCAACTACATTGGCGCGGCATGTAATAATTGTAATAGGCTTCGTCGTCGCCCCAAGATACTGCCTATCCTCTTCCACAACCTTACCTGTGACGAAAACTTTATAATTAAGCAATTGGGCTATGATAAACAAGAAATGTACATTATCCCGCACACTGAGGAGAAATTAATCACCTTCAGTAAATGTTTGGGCGACAAATTCACGATACAGTTTATCGACACATTTCGATTCATGTCTGCCAGCCTCGCAATGTTTGTACAGAACCTGCAGCCATTTATTTCAAGGTCACTACTCAATTCTTCACTCTCGACAAGCTCAAGTTGGTGACCTTGAAGGATGTCTTTCCCTATGATTATGTGTACTGTCAGGCCAAACTTGACGAGACACAGCTAGCGCCCTTTGAGGCTTTTTACAACCGTCTCACCGACAGTAACATCAGCCTCCACGACTACCAGCATGCCCAGACGGTCTGGCAGAGGTTTAATTGTCTCTCACACATTAGGAAACTACAGTGTCCTCTACCTCAAAATGGATGTACTGCTGCTGTGCGGCATGTTCGAGAACTTCGGGGGGGGGGGCTATGTTTGATGGCGTATAGACTAGACTGTGTACGATATGTGAGTGCCCCAGATTCTCGTTCGACGCCATGCTGAGGAAGACGAAGATATAACTTGAGCTAATTAGTGACTACGACATACACTTATTTATCGAGGCTGGTATACGGGAAGGGGCTGCTCAATGCATAAAGAGGCATTATGTGGCAAACAATAAGGATGTACCTGCCACGTACGATTCCAGCCAGCCATCTACATACCTCCAGTATTAAGACGCAAATAATTTGTATGGTTGGGCTATGTCACTGCATCTGCCTTACTATGGCTTCAAGTGGACCGGCACGGATATCGACGTCATATCCATGTCCGACGCTAACGATGTGTGCTACATACTGGAGGTGGATGATGAGTACCCTGCCGAACTACACGAGACTCACAAGGGCCTCCTGTTCCTGGTTGTGAATGAGTGCCTTCCTGGGTTCCAACAGACGAAACTCATGACCACATTTGAAGATAAAACCAATTGCGTCGTACATTACGTTACTTTAAAGCAGGCAATCGGTCATATGTTATGGTTCACGAAAATATATCGAGTAGTGGAGTTCAATCAGAAGGCATGGCTGCATCCATACATAGCACTGATTACGGATATGCGTAAGACAGCCGCAAACATGTTCGAAAAATACTTTTATAAACTTATGAATAATGCTACATATGGGAAACTCATGGAAAACAAGAGAAAGCATCGGCGTATAGAACTCGTGTGTATGGAACAACGTGCTAAGAAACGTACTGCTAAGCCCTCATTAAAATGTCGAACAATATACGATGAAACACTATCACTTGTTAAACTAGAGAATGACAATATCCTATTAGACAAACCTATTTATGTGGTATTTGCAGTACTCGACCTGTTAAAAACCCTCATGTACAGGTTTCATTGCAATGTCATGCAGCCTATGCATGGTAGCTAGCTGGAGCTGATCTATATGAACATGGATTCGTTCGTGGTACAGATAGGGACAGACGATTTCTACAGGTACCTTGCCTCAGACCAGACACTCTTGTCCGAGTTCGACACGAGCGCCTACACTCATACTCACCCATGTTATTCACCTGCAAACAAAATAGTGTTGGTAAATTTATGGACTAGTGCAGTGGGGACGATATGATCGAGTTTGTTGGGCTGAGGGCCAAGCTCTGCACGTAACGGTGTACTAGCAAGGATGTTATAAGAATGTGCTGATGAACCAGTGGGTAATGAGAGTAATTGTGAATACTATTCGTTCGTACCATCACGACGTATATACTCAAAGTTGCAACAAACTGGCACTCGCATGGAAGGATGACAAATGAAAGATCCTGGACGATGGCATTCATACCGTCCCTTATGGTTATCACGGATGATGATGTTCCGTGCCCGCACCTCTGGGACAGGCGTGCATCATCATATCTGTGTCTGTACCTGGAAGAGCGAATGGGTTCGGGATGCATTGTAGGAGACAGTTCCTTGCCCCGGGGCTGTCCAAGCTGAAGCGCTTCCATTCCCCTCTCCCACGACGAATGATGTGTGTGTGTGATGATGTATTCCATGTATGTTTTTTTTTCAAGCAGCATACGATAGCTCATGCAAGAGCCATATTCATTTGGTCAGTTATGCTGGATGCTGGCATGCTGTAGTCTATGCTAGAGTTATCCTTATCTTGTCAGGCATGTTACTGGCATGTCTTGCTGTGTGTACTGTTGCGCTGTTCCCATCATGTGTTTTTTCCAGCGGCACTCTGTAACACATGCAGGAGCCATAGTCATCTTGCCAGGAGTTTTGCTGTTGGTGGATGGTGGCGCTGTTGAATGGTGCACGCTGTAGCCCCTGCAGGAGCCATATTCATCTTGCCAGGGGTTTTGCTGTTGGTGGATGGTGGCGCTGTTGAATGGTGGTACGCTGTAGCCCATGCGAGAGTTGTCCTTATGTTGTCAGGCGTGTTACGGTATGTCGTGATGTATGTACAATTTCACATTCCACAATCACTCATACACGTGCTTGTGCATGGGATTTGATGTCAATGTTGGGTCTCCGACCTGGGGTTTTTAGCAATTTTCTGGGGGACTCAACATGTCCTAGCGAGGATTGTGAGTGTGAAATGGTATTCGTATCACACTCGCACTTTGGTAGTAACTGGTGGTCGAATCGTACTTGCATTTACTTTTTTTCAGCGCTGCCCCTCCCCTGTTTTTTTTCCTCTTCATCTACCTCTACTGTACTATTTCTCTGTGGCTGTCATCTTTCTCTGCGTTCCTTTCTCTTCTTTGAATTTTTTTTGGTGGGGCGTTTTCCTTTCTGGCGACTCGTAGACCACCTGTACAGTATGATTGCGATGGCACAGAGGTTTTTCGTTATGCAGTCATGGACACAACTTGCATAACGAATAATCCCGGTGGTGTTTGCCGGTGTAATGTACAGCCCCGGTCCCAAGTCTGAGAGTCGTTCGAATGACCATGGCCACGGATATGATAAAGTGTGAGGGCGATTACAGGCAGTGGCGGTGGCGAGGTTGTGTGTATACTCTTTTTCGCCCTGCACGCACACAGTGTGTTGTTTGCGTATACTTCGTTTCACCGTAGGTTGGTTTCTCTAATGCTAATTAAAAATACGATAATTTACTTTTGTTATTATTATTATTGCTCTTATATACACGAACGTGCGGGACTGTGGCTTGGGCACTCGATAGACTGGTTAAAGTTTTTGGTGCTATTAATTTTTATGTATAATGTTTACGCATATAAAAAGAGCGTGTGCATGCGCGCGTGGTGCCTGCTGTTTTTTCCTATGCGGATTCGTCATTATACATGCTCTTTTTTTCGTGACGACAAGTTTATTGTCTGGCGACTGCGTAGGCCGATACAAGTATTTACTTTATTTATCCTCCTAACACTTTACATACAATGGTGGTCGTGTGGCCTAGAAGTCGGGTGACAACCGACGGGTGGTCGGATAGAAACCGCACGCCTCCTGCATATTTTGAGTTCCGAAACAGCTACCAACTAAAATATTTCCAGCGCTCCTGGCGGCCACCGTTTTAACTCTCCTCCCCGATGCTAGCGCGCCTCTGCAGGCAATGTGATTACCAACACCCTCAAAATGGCAGCTTCGATACCAGCGCTCCAGGCTGCGGATGGCCGAACCTCCCACACTCGGGTGATGGGCGCGGAAATCAAAGATGGCCACCTACAGCCCCGTACTGGCGGCGGGCGTGGTAATTAAAGATGGAGGACGTAAAAAGCAAGAATTTATAACACTGTGGTGTCGGACTCGGGAATTAAAGATGGCCGCATACAACAGACGACTGGAGATGGGAATTAAAGATGGCTGCCTACAGCAGACGACAGTGATGGAGGACGCGAAAACAAGAGAGGGAGGAAAGGGGTGGGAAACATGAGAGCAAATAAAGGAGGCTGGAAGGAATTTGAGAAAACCCCAAGGGATAGAAAGGGCGAGAGAGACAGAAGGGAATGAGAGCGCATGAGAAAAAAATTACATCGGAATGTCAGAGCGTGAGAAAAAAGAATCGGAATGCAAGAGCATGAAGAGATTGTGAGGAATGACAGAACAGGAGGGAGAAAAGGGAAATTCCAAAGGCAAATCCAAGATGGCCACCATTGGCGAGAAATGATAGAGCAGGAGGTTTCAGCGTGACATCATTCAAGATGGCCGCCGTGGCGCCGCAGCTCCGCAGCCTCCAGCCCACCGCATAAATCGGCATTTTCCCTGTCACTGTAGTTTGATCTAAAGCACAATTAAACACGATATGAACGTATTAAGAAGAGCAAACAAGATGGCCGTCTGCTGGTGCTGCTTCTAGCCGACAATGCTGGTTGCAAGGTGGTTGCGTGGTGCTGCAGCCAACTTGTTAATTGCAAATTTGTTGTTGGGGCGTTGCCTGCCGTCGTGCGCTTGTGATCTGTGTTAAAATTCTAGTATGTTATTGTGAATGCATTTCATCCCAGAACCGAACTTACTGTCTGTTTAGCTTAGCGAAGATTTAACACCATATAAATTATCGAGTTTTTGTTGGTTTAAAATAAATAAACGCTTATTCACCAACAATGCCAGATTAGTTTAGGTTAGTTATAACTCATCTCTCCCTAAGACGATGTCACTGACACCCGGTTGAAGGGGAGTAAGCGAGTGGGTGAGTGAAGAGATTTGGGCGGCTCTTAACAGCGAGGCCTTGAGAACCGATGAGGGTGAACGAGGTGAGTGTGTAGCAGCGCCGGAATGAAGGGGCGGGGGAAACTGGAGATCTCCGAGAAAACCCGCCGACCAGCGGCATCGTCCGGCACGATTCTCACTGTAATTCAATTCAATACGCTTCATGTGCTACGTTCAACACATACCCCCACCAAGCCTGAAAGGGTTAAGACTTGACGTCTGAATCAACACACATTAAAGATGTTCACGGTTAAATGAGCACATTTTAAATCAACCCTTGAAAAATGTCACTACCCCTACCTGCATGTGTTTAAACGGGCAAACTCGGCGGAGGGAAAGTATGAATAATACAAGTATTTATTAAACTTTCTGTTTTCCTTTTTTTTATACACGTCAGTGTAATGATTAGCAAAATTGGAAAATATTTCTTTTTCTAATAACTACACAGTTCCACTTCACCTACGCATAAACACAGCGTTCAGGGACATGGAAATGTTAACTTTACATACGGCGGAAGACTATACTCACTGTGCATGCAAGTAGATCTTAAGCACGGCTTTCAAAAGTGCTCAGCTTGCCGTGAGCAGCCTTTAACGTTAATTAAACAAGGCGAGGTTGCACGTTACATACATTTATGGCGTTAGGAGGTTGATTTTGAAAGCGCTCTCTTAGCCGCGAACAGGCAGTTGTTTCACTTCCGCTGTGTCTCTTGATGGCCTTAGGACGGGGCGGTACGCGGCAATTTCCTCATGAGAAGGAACATTTTCCAGACGGCTCTTTAAGGCTCAGTTTCTGAGCTCTCTCGAGGCACGAACACCCGGGCAGGTAAAGGAAGGTCGTCATAACGCGGTAGATAACGAAGTCCATAAAGTGGTCGGCGCTGGTGTCGCCAACTGCCGAAGTGTGGCGCTAGTGTTCCAGTCAGCCTCGTAACGACGGGCGTGAAAACCACGCCCCGCCCTGCGCTCCCGTTACGAGCGGGCGTTCGTCCCTTGCGTCGTAACTCCCGGTCTATCAGCTCAAGGTAACTGCTCGCGCGCTCCGGATAACAACCCCGCCACTCGCCCTCCAGCGCCGTCGAGCTGCAACAACAACCCACGTGGTTCGCCTGTAACTCGTCGCCAGAGACTTGAGCATTCCGCGAGTTCAGTGACTTGTCAGTTAGAATTCACAGTGTAATGTTCACAAAATCAAATATCAACGCCATGCTTCCGGTCAGCGTGGATGGCGTTTATTGGCCATGCATTTCGTTGCAAGTTTGTTATTGGTCCAGAGATGTCAAGGAGAAGTCAAATAACATGTTAACCAATTGCAAGAGTTATATATATATAGGCCTTCCTATACTTTTATAAATTCTAATTTGTCCCGAAATGAATCCACGAATTTTTCAGTTCTATACTACCACTTCCCAAAGTTTTCACAGATAAAAATGTTTTGGTGAACCAAACAAAGTATATTCGGCCTAACCAAATGCATTGTTTGTGTAGGGACAACTAAACAAAGTATATTCGGCCTAACCAAATGCATTGTTTGTGTAGGGACAACTAAACAAAGTATATTCGGCCTAACCAAATGCATTGTTTGTGTAGGGACAACTAAACAAAGTATATTCGGCCTAACCAAATGCATTGTTTGTGTAGGGACAACTAAACAAAGTATATTCGGCCTAACCAAATGCATTGTTTGTGTAGGGACAACTAAACAAAGTATATTCGGCCTAACCAAATGCATTGTTTGTGTAGGGACAACTAAACAAAGTATATTCGGCCTAACCAAATGCATTGTTTGTGTAGGGACAACTAAACATTTTGTTGTTGAAACACCGCCCTTGTATGGCGAGTTTGGTTGTTTCTGAACGTGTCGTGTCACAGGCGTTTTATGTTTTGTTACATAAAAGTGCCTTATTTGTTGTTAAATCGAATTTTTACTTATATTATATCCATAAACTATAATATTTCACATATGATTAACATGAATAACAACAGAAANATTTTGTTGTTGAAACACCGCCCTTGTATGGCGAGTTCTGTTGTTTCTGAACGTGTCGTGTCACAGGCGTTTTATGTTTTGTTACATGAAAGTGCCTTATTTGTTGTTAAATCGAATTTTTACTTATATTATATCCATAAACTATAATATTTCACATATGATTAACATGAATAACAACAGAAAGAGAATAGGTGTGTTGGTAACGCCTAGTCAGATACAGTTCTCACTCAACATATAATTATACTGAGCGCGCGCGAATGTGGTGCGTTGTCACATTGGTGTAATTTTCTAGACTTGTTAAAGGCATTTTTTTTTTCATCAGGTGGAGGAATATCCTGCAAATAGAACATTAGCAGTGCTTCAGGTAAGATGCAGTAACTGTGGATGTATAGCCTATATACATTTTCACAAACATGACATTTTTTTTTTTGACAATTCTGACAGGTTTTTAAGGCCCGAAGGCCAACACACCCTCCATCCTCCCGCACTGCAACTGTACTCGAATGAGTAAGACAGTGCACGGCTCTTTCTCCTCTTGGTCTCTTCGGGCCATTCACTTTCTTTATGCCATTACACAGTATTCTACCGGATTTCTCACTTTAAAAACTTGTCCTCCTCGCCAATCTAAGGTACTCCGACTTATTTCTTAAAGCCTTTACCTGAGTACCCCATTATGGGTCATCAGAAATCTGTTATCCTTGCCACTTATAGAGTTCTTCAATCCTTCTTCCAATTGTTGTGGCAAATTCATTGCATATCTTGTTGAGAACATTATTTTCCATAACATGTTTCATTACCATGTGAATGTCCTTTTCTTCTATCGTTTCATTTAGCCATTTCCTTATGTCTTCAGTTTCCAAGCAGTCGGTTACAACGTGCTGGACTGTGTCATCCACTCCGCAGACGTCACACAATGGAGATTGCACGAGCCGAAAGCTGTGTAATTTTGCCTTACAATTTCCATGTCCTGNCATTTTTTTTTTTGACAATTCTGACAGGTTTTCAAGGCCCGAAGGCCAACACACCCTCCATCCTCCCGCACTGCAACTGTACTCGAATGAGTAAGACAGTGCACGGCTCTTTCTCCTCTTGGTCTCTTCGGGCCATTACACAGTATTCTACCGGATTTCTCACTTTAAAACCCTGTCCTCCTCGCCAATCTAAGGTACTCCGACTTATTTCTTAAAGCCTTTACCTGAGTACCCCATTATGGGTCATCAGAAATCTGTTCTCCTTGCCACTTATCGAGTTCTTCAATCCTTCTTCCAATTGTTGTGGCAAATTCATTGCATATCTTGTTGAGAACATTATTTTCCATAACANGAGTTCTTCAATCCTTCTTCCAATTGTTGTGGCAAATTCATTGCATATCTTGTTGAGAACATTATTTTCCATA
This sequence comes from Clitarchus hookeri, assembly GCA_002778355.1. Lineage (NCBI taxonomy): Eukaryota > Metazoa > Arthropoda > Insecta > Phasmatodea > Phasmatidae > Clitarchus > Clitarchus hookeri. The sequence continues at coordinate 36,418 of NQII01005131.1, read as the reverse complement.
ACATGTTTCATTACCATGTGAATGTCCTTTTCTTCTATCGTTTCATTTAGCCATTTCCTTATGTCTTCAGTTTCCAAGCAGTCGGTTACAACGTGCTGGACTGTGTCATCCACTCCGCAGACGTCACACAATGGAGATTGCACGAGCCGAAAGCTGTGTAATTTTGCCTTACAATTTCCATGTCCTGTATACAGTTGCATACTGTAGTGATTAATCCTCAACCATTTACATTGTAATCTTGTCCTTACATTGCGAATTAAATCGTGGGTATGTCTTCCCTTTTCAGATGCATCCCATCTTTCTTGCCATTGGTCTATTATTTCATCCATAATCTCATATTTAACGTTCTTGGACAGCCTCCCGACTCTAGCTCTGTACACTGTTAGTCCCCTGTACTTTACCAATAAATATATTGGCAGCACTCTTACCAATGCGGGTAGTGATTCATTTGCAACTGTCGTATAGGCCTTAGCAACAGTCAGCAGCGCCGCTCTTTGAGCGTCGACTAATTTCCTTTTCTGCCAGGTTAGTTCGGCTCTGTGAAACCACATCACCGCGCCATATGTGATGATAGCCTCGAATACTGCCCGATATATCACCCTGAGTGTTTTATAACTCAGTCCCCAACTGGTGTTGCCAATTCTTTTAAGATTTTGGAAGACCACTATGGCCTTCCTAGACACATATTCCACGTACTTTAAAAAGCTCATTTTATCATCCAGGACAACTCCCAAGTATTTGAATTCATGTACATTCTGTATCAGACCCCCCCCCCCTCCAACGCACCGTCGGCGGTCTCCAGAGTTTTCCTTTTAAAATCATTGTCTTAGTTTTCTCAGTTGAGAATTTCAATTTAGTTGCTGCTGCCAATTTACTTATCCTTTCCATAATCTATGCAGCCTTATTTTCCACAGTGCTTCTGGAATTCCCAGATACAAGTACTAGGTCATCATCCGAGTAACCGAAGACAGTACATCCCGGAGGGAGGCCCATCTCGAGGAACCCATCCAAGAGGACGTTCCACAGGATCGGACCGAGGATTCACCCCTGCGGACATCCCTTCGTGAGCAGCTTTTACACTCGAGTTGTTCTAGACGAGTATAAACTCCATCTATTGTGAAAGAAGTCCTGTATGACCCTGTATACATTTTGCCGGGCACTTATTTTCTTTCAGTTGGAACGTAACTTCCGGCCACCAGGCATTGTCAAAAGCACCAGAGATGTCAAGAAATATTCCCATTAACTTATTTTCCAGTGTTTTCCCTAATAGCCTTCATTACATCATGAAGTGCAAAATCTGTCCCAGTGCCTTTCCTAAATCCATTCTGTTTTTCGCTTAGAGTGCCTTCAGCCTCTAAGGCCATAATTAAAGTTCTGTTAATGAGCTTTTCGTAGACTTTGCCCAGGACCGGAAGAAGTGTTAAAGGGCTGCAAGACTTGGGGTTATCAGGCCTTTTTCCATTACCTTTATAGAGAATCCTCAAACATCCAAGCTTCCAAGGAGCAGGGAACACACCTCTCTCGATAGAGTCATTAAACTTTTTAAAAGCACCTGCTTAATTCATGAGTAACACGTCTTTAATATTTCAGAGGTAATTCCATCCAAGCCAGGAGCTTTGCCAATTTTCATATTGTAAACGATGGCTGTTAGATATTCTGTACCTCAGGCACTGTTGCCATTTGCTGTCTCTTCCTGATGTACTCCTCCCCCTCTTCCACAAGGGAGTCATCTGGTGACAGAGCATGCAGGAACTCCATTGGCAATTCTGACAGCAATCAACTCTGCTGCTATTTCCATGACAACGACATTGTTACGATTACAACACAAGAAGCGAGGCCGGGTAAGGCAGGAATGCGGCCAACTACTGTTATTAAAACAATGNTTGTTACGATTACAACACAAGAAGCGAGGCCGGGTAAGGCAGGAATGCGGCCAACTACTGTTATTAAAACAATGTTCACAAACAACGGGGGCTGTAATGCAACGACTGAAAATGTAGGAATATGCAGCAGTACGTAGAATATCTGGGTCTGGCTGACACAGTGGGGTTGCGGCAATTTCATCTACATCTAATGGTAGTAACTCTGCCCAGACTACAAGGAAGATCCAATAGGAAGTATATCGGAGAAGGTGGGCGTGAAGGAGAAGTGTGGTGGAAACGGTGGCTAAGGACCGGGGTGTCAGTCGGCGTCGGTCCTCCTGGAACGGCGTCTCCGAGCAGCGATTGGTGGTAAGTGTCTTACGCTAGGGTGAGAGAGCGAGCCCGGAGCCCCTTACATCCTTGTCCTCCCATAACATAATGTCTCTCACACCTACCTCGAGCCCTAATCACGCCAGGCTGTTGCATCAATAAAGATCCTCCTGAAATAATTATCTTTGCTTAATTAACTGCCCCCCGACTTCCCATCACGAACTGCATCAACTATACTCCCCTTAAGGAAGTATAACAGCAGTATATCCTTCCGCCACGGCCGATGTTTACAAACAAAGAAACACTTGGCTGTCTATTTCTGCTCAGAATGTAAACACTTTGATAGAAGCTGTGAAAACCTTGTAGGAGGTAAAACTGTTAGCATGGTAACGGAATAAATTGTTATAAACATTCATGGAATGTAGTCCAACTTTAAGAACATCCATTCCTACACCAAGACCGAAAAAAAATGGTGTTGGATATTTTAATAAACCTGCTGTATCGTAATCTCCAATAAATTAGTTGCTTCTTTGCCTTTATTATCGTGTAAAGGTACGACTTCATAGAACATAAAACACAAACTACAATACATTTACACTTCTTTCAGGTGAGAGGAATGTATTTATTAAGCCCTGGATAGATTATTTCAGTACCACATATTTTACCTAATGTTAACATTCTTTGTAGAAAGCACTTATTGGACGGGTTATAGGCCTACTGTAAGGGCGTTGTTTTCCATTGCAGATGGCGAATTTAGAATAGCGTCTTACTTGAGACGTTTAATCTTTATTACGAAAAACAAAATGCCATAAATATCGCGCGCCACAGTGAGTACTGATACGAGTACATTAATATCCTTAATTAGGCTTTTATCTAGCCTCTTGGTAGGGATAAACTTAAACCTAGACAGAAAACTGACAATTTCGTGCAGCGGAATAAACAATGTTTAATTGCATTTCATATGAAACCCCTGCACACTACTATTTTAGTAAAAACGTAGTTTTTTAAACATCAATTTCTCTAGCATTTTAGCAAAAATAGGAATAAGCAAAATAGGCCAACAGTTCCACATTGAAGTCGTTTACACAGTAGATTTATGTATCTCTGTTGACTATCTTAATCTTGACTAGAAAAAGTTTACAGTAGATGACATTAGGTTGAATGTTGTTTCATCTACAAGCCTTGCCACTCCGGAAGCCATACTATTGATTGGCTTTGCATGAAAATGTATGTATCGTCGCAACAAGGTAGAAAAGTTGTAATGCTTATGTAAAAATCACTCCTTCAGTTTAAATATTTTCCTGTTCAAAGGCTTGACGTTTAAGTGTTTAGAGCAATAGCATTTGTCCATTGCTTTTGTAGCAACACTAATAACAGAGGATTTAACAGTTTTGCCAGCAACAGCACACACAACTTTTATTGTCACACTTTGGGCAGAGTTGTGGAGCGAATCACAGTTGGGTACCACCTTGCTCTCTAAGCCACACTGCCCAATTAGTTCAGTTGCCTGCCGCTACCTTCACTTGGCGCTACCGTCAACTTCTAAGGCTAAAATGCCAGATAAGTGGAGGTGTGTGGCTGATGAGTGTGCATCACAATAATTAACACTCTGAAAACTATACCCGTGGAATGAAGAGATTTGGGCTACTCTTACCATCGAGGCCTTGAGAGCCGACATGTGTGAAGCGAGGTGAGTATGCAGCAGCGCCGGAATGCAAGGGTGGGGGAAACGGGAGATCCCCGAGATAACCCACCGACTAGCGGCATTGTCCGGCACGATTCCCACATGAGAATATCCGGGAGCGACCCGGTCGGTGACTGAACCCGGTTCACCTTGGTGGGAGGCGAGCAGGCTAACCGCTCAGCCACCGCGATCTCCGTAAATAAGTTTTAGTCTATTCGCTGTTTCTTCACACTTTTTTAATAATATCTTTAAAAAATCACCCCTTGTATGGCATGTTTGCTTGTTTTATGAATATGTAATTTATAAAAGGCGTTTTATACCTACTTCTGTCAACATTAAAATAATTTTTATTATTCAATTTAACTTTTGCCAAAATTTCATAGATAAATAATTAATTTAATTTTTATTAATTATGTTTTAAAAACAGAGAGAAAATAGGTGTTTCAGTAATACCTAGTATGAAATAGTTCTTAAGCAGAGTTATTATTAAAGTGGATGGCCACGAATGCGATGCGTTGTCCTTTCGGTGTTATTTTGCAGACTTTGTCAAGTTTTGTTTGCACGAGGCGGATGAATAGTTTGAAAGTAGAACCTAAGCAGGGCTTCAGATAAGTTTGGAGAAACCGTGACTGGACTATAGACCTTGTTTTACTTTCACATAGACGCAGTTACGGGCAGGACATTTGTATGTGGTGTTCACGGTTGACTGAGCATATTTTCAAGCCCTAAATTTCCTCTGATTTGTTATCTTTCCGCAGTACCTATAACTAACATTGCTACGAACCTTCCCACTTTAGTCGTGCTCCATTCCAAGTGTAACGCGGGAATTACCTACTACGCGTGTAAAAGCGTTGCTAAATATGGGAATTTATACTCCAGTGTCTATAAAACCAGAAACACCAACTTCAGTCGCCGTAAATCTAAACATTACGCACACAATACGTCAAGCCTTTGAACTATTTCCATCAATTCGCTGCCATCTTAACTGGGAGCCCGCCTGCCAGTGCATGCAGTACACTGTTAAACGCTACTGTTGCCAGGAAGTGATCGTTTCTGCGGCAGTTAAGTTGTACACGCTACAAAGTTATATTCATTCAAATAGTAGCATTACGCGTCTGTAACATTGAGCATCACTAAACATGCACTTACTCCAATACAAACTGTAAAAGTTGCTTATGTGACTGTGCAAGAAATACCAGAGTTATACTCCAATGCTGCATGTTAAAGTTGTAGGCGCGTGGTTAGGTATGGCTTTTAAAGTTTTTGACTCTGGTTCAAATATCACTCGATGTAAAATATTGTTTAAATATACTTTTATACACTGTAGAACACCCACATAAATGAAATGAAATTTTTTTTTTGTTTTAAACTGTTACTACGGAATACTAACTAGTAGATTAACGGAGAGGTTCCGTAATTCACGGAAAAATCTGTGAATTTACGGAAAGTCAGTTTTTTTNTACTAACTAGTAGATTAACGGAGAGGTTCCGTAATTCACGGAAAAATCTGTGAATTTACGGAAAGTCAGTTTTTTTAAATCAAGTTGTCCGTAATTTTACGGAGCGTTTACGAACACTTCTGGATATGTTTTTACGAACACTTTTCCTTGAATTGAAGGAAAAGTTTTTTATTAGTGTAGTATATGCGCTACCTACTTCAAAGCCATTTCAAAAGAGCTCAGTTAAACTGAACTTGGAGTCCGCCTATTGTGTGCCATTATATGTTGCCTAGCGTTCACACTAGTCTCAGAGTTGCAGATCTTCGCCCCAGTTTTGTTCTTTTGCAACGATAGAATTACCGTACCCCGGATATTTACTCCTTGCCATCTTTGTGTAACTGGAGATATTTTCAGGCCGTTTTTGCAGTAGGAAATATTTAAAGAAGATTTTCTTCCTTCGTGTCTTTTTCTACGGTCTTTCTCGTCATATTTAGTAACCACTCTTAGAAATTGGAGGCAATGCCATTAAACTTCGAATGTTTCGAGAGTCAGATTCATTTCCGCTGCTTATGTTTGCACGAACCTAAGAAACAATNAATATATGTTGCCTAGCGTTCACGCCAGTCTCAGAGTTGCAGATCTTCGCCCCAGTTTTGTTCTTTTACAACGATAGAATTACCGTGCCCCAGATATTTACTCCTTGCCATCTTTGTGTAACTGGAGATATTTTCAGGCCGTTTTTGCAGTAGGAAATATTTAAAGGAGATTTTCTTCCTTCGTGTCTTTTTCTACGGTCTTTCTCGTCATATTTAGTAACCACTCTTAGAAATTGGAGGCAATGCCATTAAACTTCGAATGTTTCGAGAGTCAGATTCATTTCCGCTGCTTATGTTTGCACGAACCTAAGAAACAATCGATTAATTAGCGAACCTGCTGGTCTCGAAATAGCGTGTACGGTTAATGGATAAATGACTAACTTCACTAATGCTGCATCTGGTACAAGCAGTTAAGGGATTTGGGGAGTAAACCAAGTATATATGTTATGCAGGCATACATGGTGACGCCGCTGTTCAACACGTCGATTTTAGAGATACACGTAATGCAATTCCCAGAAAACGTAAATTTTTCTATTCCAGAGATTATTCCTAGTTGCTTGTCGGTTGTCGTTTACTGTTTCTCTGTCACACAAAAAATTAAGAAATTACGTAATAACGAGAGGACTTGAGCGGTACATCTTAATTCACTTTCAGTTGCGCTTTACAAAAGTGTTTTTAACATAAAAGTCGTAAAGTAGTTTGAGGAATATTTTTAATATAAAAAAATGGTTGCTTCTGCGATTAATTTAATTCTGATTTTTTACACTACAAAAAGTTAACATTGCCGTTTTTACAAACACCAAGGGACAGAAAAATTATTGTTTTACTGGGAATGCCAGAATATGAACTTTGTGGTATTTAGAATTTTTTTCGCACAAATTTCAAATATTCTCTAACTAAACAGGTAAGCATATATATACTGAATAAACTTTTGGTATTGCAACTCATTTTATTTGAAAATTAAAAAATATTTTAAGATATTTTTTAGTAAAATTACTTTTTTATTTCAATTATTATAATTTCAGAACATTCTCTAAGGGATTATGTTTACTAGCGAGCTGAGTAGAGTTGACATTAGTTGAGCTGAGTTGAATTGAGTTGAGAGATTTGGGAGGCTCTTGAGGAGGTCTTGAGAGACTATGAGGGTAAAATGAGGTGATAATGTAGCAGTACCAGAATTGTGGGGCTGGGGAAACGGGAGATCCCCGGGAAAACCCGCCGACCAGCAGCATCGTCCGCTACGATTCTCACGTGCGGAAATCCGGGAGCGACCCCACCGGGAATGGAACCCGATTTGCGTAGGTGGGAGGCGGGTAATCTGGCCACAAGGGGTCGGCTGTTGGCGGCCGTACAGCACGGACGTTTGTGGCATGTGCGTGGTAAGTGCACGTCGTCCCACGAGCGTATATGCACGAGTGTGAGATGTATAGAAGCGAGTTGCTCACTACCAGCCGTCCAACTAGCGGAGGAGGTCTGCTGGCTTGGAAACACCGGCAAGCAGAGTGGTCGACTAACGTACNACTACCAGCCGTCCAACTAGCGGAGGAGGTCTGCTGGCTTGGAAACACCGGCAAGCAGAGTGGTCGACTAACGTACTGCCACAGAACACTGGCCAAAACGGAAGTGAAACTGTGTTTATAATACATTCAGATGTTAAGTGTATTATTGGATTGTGACAATGAGTGCAGCAGTGTGGTGGTCTGACTTCGTGGAGGAACCTGTAAGAAAATGCCATGGCAACAAATCTGAGAGAATTGAAGAGTTAGTCACACTAGCTTCTAAAGTGCCAAAACTTAGGGAATAAATGCCTTGAGTTTAATTATAGATGCAGATACTAATTGGACACAATTAAGAAACCCAGAGATAACACATTACAATAGATGGAAATGGTCCATCCGCTTATACATGGTCAACCTGCAGAGGAAGTCCTGAAGGTTGTCATGAATGTTAGCACGATGGTTGAGAAGATGACGAATTCATGGGCATTGGAAGAGGTCCAGGCGACAAGATGGAGGAATTGGACAGAGTCAAGACAAAGACTGGCGCTCTCCTTGTGAAAGTACTTGATTACCACACTTTGGAAAAAAAAAAAAGTAAATAAAGAAAATGCCAATTTTCTTTTACCGAAGGCGTGCCTGCTAAAGTCTTACCTCGACAGGTCACTGCAAAGGTATTCCTTCCTGCAAGGATACGTGAAGGGATTAGAATTCTGTATGAGAAACAGAGCAAGAATGGAAAAAACAGACAAACCAGTGGATAAACCAAAACAACCTTTGCCCAAGTGACAAAGGCGGTGAAGAAGTTTCCTCCTAGGAAAGAGATACTGGCATATCCAAAGAAAGAGGGGCAAAGTAGTGAAGAAACAAAAAAAGTATATACAGGAAATAGCGAACCTTTTTGAGGAGAGCTGGAAGGTGAATTATTTCTAAAAAGATAAGGAGTTTTCATAGAAGCAATTGACGAAGACACAATCAATAAAATAACCGCAAGTGAAGGATTGATGTCACTGGGACTTCGATTTAACGAACCAAGGAAAAAATGCCCGAAAGTAATAATTTATGATGTGCCATGGAAAGAAGACAATGACGAACTGATAGCAAGGATCTGGAAGCAAAACTTGGAAGAATAAGGAATCAAGAAAGATATTTTCACAACGGGGGTGATTGTCCGTCTGGAGACTGGAAGGAACAAGGAGAATGTCAACATTGTTTTAGTAGGAGGGCCTTGTGTATACAGGANATTGTCCGTCTGGAGACTGGAAGGAACAAGGAGAATGTCAACATTGTTTTAGTAGGAGGGCCTTGTGTATACAGGAATTTACTGATCAGCCAAGAAACTATCTATATTGGATATGCAGCCTGCAAAGTCAGAGATGTTATAGTTCCAAGGAGGTGCTATTAAGTGCCAACAATATGGACATCAGAGCAAACATTTTAAAAGTACGGAAATATGTTCGACATTTGGAATGGAAGGNTTAAGTGCCAACAATATGGACATCAGAGCAAACATTTTAAAAGTACGGAAATATGTTCGACATTTGGAATGGAAGGGCGCAAATACAACGATAAATATAAATGTAAAGGCAATAAAGAAAACCCCGTGTGTGTAAATTGCCTTCGAGACAAAAAAGGAGTACGATCATTGAGTAGATTCTAAGAAATGCCCACATTACGAGAAAGCATTCTCAATGGAACTGGAAAGGACTGCCTATAAAGTGCAACGACTTCTTCAATTAATATTAATTTGGAACAAATTAAACTGCAAAGATATGCAGTTTACAACATCTGAAGTAATAATCATTGCTAAAGAAACGTTTTTGACATCGTGCTAATGTAAGAATCTTATGCTTTACATGGAGAAGTGATTGGATTGCCAGGAACGGTTATCACATTTAGTGATAATCCAATGTGAGCTATCTGGAAGAGAAATAATTTGAACTTAATGACAACGGACAATTTGTCCAACAGTCATCACGTTTGTGTTCATTTAGAATTGGGAGCAACTAATATATATTTGACCAGCTCCTACTTCCAGTACTCGGATGGTCTCCGAGTTCATCTTGAGGTTTGGGACGAATGGATTTGGGTACTGGGTAAAGAACGCTTGATAATCAGTGCTGATGTTAATGCCAAATCTGGTAAGTGGAATTTACCTGTAACAGACGAGCAAGACATGGCGATCGATCGCTATTTACTGGCGAACGACCTCCATGCTGCCAAAGAACCTGGATCCCTCCCCAAGTATGGTCTTCTGCGCACAATACTGGATCATTTCTGGACGTGACTCTGATATCAAGAAAGGGAGCCACACTGGTTACAAATTGGACAGAAACTGAGGAGTCATCGAGTGATCGTCGTTTTATTATGTACGAGATTAACTATACACATAGCCCCAAAGAAGGTGGCGAAGTGCCGCGAACAAGATNGATCGTCGTTTTATTATGTACGAGATTAACTATACACATAGCCCCAAAGAAGGTGGCGAAGTGCCGCGAACAAGATGCATTTTTAGGGGTGCAGATTGGAAGAGATTTGATGAGGTACTAATGGATAATCTCCAGAGGTAACAAATAAAATACGTGGAAGATCTCCACCAAAGAGCATTAGAGTTAACAAGAGTTACCCAAGACATGTGTGACATAACACTACGAACTTCCAACCCTGGTGTCCCAATAAACTGATAGTGGGATGAAGAACTAGAAGATATGAGAAGAAAAGTGCGGCAGATAAGAAGAAACCTGAAAAGAAGACGAGATGAGACCCAACGCCTAAGTCTGGTTGATGAATACAGAAATCATAAGAGGACATATGCAAGATTGCTGAGGGATAAGATGGGAGAATCTTGAAGAATTTTTGAGACCGAGAAAGGGAATGAAGATCCATGGGGGTTAGTGTATAAAATACTCGCAAATAAAGTTAAGCGTAATCAGGTCATGAAGAGCCTAAGAATCCAGGGAAGAGTGATGATCAGCCAGCAGGAAAATGCAGATGAACTGATCCAGGCTCTCCTGCTAGAGGACAGCGAAGAAGGCGAAAAAGAATTACTACGCTCGAAGAGAGAAAAAATGACACAGTTGCCAGACACTCCGAATACTACAGATTTTGATTTAGAAGAACTTGACAGCATAGTGAAGCAGCTGAATATAAGAAGGCACCTGGACATGATGGGATAAATGCTAAATATTTAAGAGAGTGTACCCCAGGATACGAGAGGACCTACTTGCACTGATGAACGATTGTATACATAACGGACGCTTCCCAAATATTTGGAAAAATGGAATTATCTAGATCTCATATAAAGGAGAAAATAATGACCCAACAAACTCAAAATCATACAGACCCCTTAGATTATTGCCGGTGCTAGGAAAAATTCCGGAAAAGTTAGTAAACCAAAAACTGAGGGACTCCATAAGCAACAATATGGTTTTCGGAAGGACAGATGCACAGAAAGAGCTGTACTTGATGTGGTTCGGAAGGTAAAATCATGTCGACAATCTTATGTCTTGGGAGTTTTCCTTGACATAAGTGGAGCATTCGATAATGCATGGTGACCAGGAATGCTTTGGAAACTGAGAGAGAATTTGTACCCAGCTAATATTAATGCGATATTAATTCATTACTTTGCGAACATAATAATTACAGTACAAAGTGAACAACATATGTGTACGGAATACAATGTCTAAGGGATGTCCCCAGGGATCGGTTCTAGGACCAATTTTGTGGAACATCCTTTCTGACTCACTACTGCATTTGCAACTGACAGAAGAAGGTGAGATATTTGTTTTCACTGCTTTCGCAATTTTTTTCTTCGTGAATACACTTAAGATGATAAAAGTAAAAACAATAGGGGCATAGATAGTTGGTTTTTACCTTTTCTGGCAAAAAGTGGTATTTCCAAAATATGTATTTACCAAAATGCGCGTATTCACGCAAACAACCATTTCACAGACAAATTCCAGTAGGTCCTCCTCCTATAATCCATTCTGGTTAGAGGATATTTCTCCGACTGATGCAAACGAAGCTTAAATAAGTCTGTAGTATTACACCAGAGGGACAGCGCACCGCATTCCGTTGGATTCTACTTTGCAAAAACTATTCCTAAGTAGCGCTACCAACACACCTGTTTTCTCCCTAATTTCATTCATATTAATTATAAATGAAACATTATAATTTATAGATAAAATGTAAATAAAATCGCNGTTTTCTCCCTAATTTCATTCATATTAATTATAAATGAAACATTATAATTTATAGATAAAATGTAAATAAAATCGCAATTTAACCAATAAACAAAACACTTATATGTTTTAATGCTAACAAAAGTTTAAAATACGTGATACATAACATAATTAGAAGAAAATAAAACCAACCTCGTCATACCTAGATGATTTTTCAAAGGTTCTGTCCAAAAAGTGTGAAGAGACAGCGAATAGATAATAAAGCGCTGCAGCAGCGCTTTGCCTATTGGACGCGATCAGAGTGAGTTGCAGGAACGTGAGCAGAGTAGCGGAGAGACCTCTACAAGCCGCGGGGGAGCCTGATGAGAGGTATCGCACACGAGGACGAAACTCGCCTCCACAGCCCATCGAGAGGCTAAAGTCGATAGTCTGGGCTGGGACGACACGTCGGAAGTCCCTGGTGACTAATTGACGTCCGTCAGTATCGACTGGCTCGAGTCAGGAGGCAGCGACCANACGACACGTCGGAAGTCCCTGGTGACTAATTGACGTCCGTCAGTATCGACTGGCTCGAGTCAGGAGGCAGCGACCATGTGGGCTTCCGCGTTGCTCCTCCCTCAACACTCCTGGCCCACTTCCTCACTAGGGTTAACAAACATTTCCTATACAGATCACTTCCGACAGTNTAGGGTTAACAAACATTTCCTATACAGATCACTTCCGACAGTATCTGACCCCAATGGAATGATAGAGGTAAACTGTTATAAATACGAAAAGTTTTCAATACTGAATTCTAATTTTGATTATATCTCCATTCCCTACAATGACTACGAAAATAGAAACAAAAAAAATAAACAGCACAATACATGGATGAGAAACACAAATGCAATTAAAATTTTATAATATAAATAAGAGACAGCGAGAGAGACAAAAACAACGGGGACAGCACAACAGAGAGAATACAGAAACATCAAAACCACAAGTGAAACACACACTACAGTAAGTCAAAATAAATAAATATTTAAAGGATCAAAATATTGTAATAATTCAGTCTGACATGAACGAAAAAAAAAACAAAAACATCATAAATGTTAAATGTGGCTAGACAACAACAGCAAAATTTACATACAAAACGCAAAACAACAAAAAAGTCACCAATTTATAAATGAATCAAAAATTATAATGATCCACCAATAACTAAAAACACCAAGGACGATACAAGTTTAAAAAAAAACGGTAACGAAATGAAAACAGTAACAAGTCACGTTCCAGAAGCTGCTATCTTCTCCTATGCCTAGGTTACAAAACAATATCTGTAACGTGCAAGTTAGTATGATACATCAGTAAACGTATTCTCTAAACATTTACAACAACAAAATATTAGTTACATTTACACTTATAATTCAGCGTGATTTGAATTTCTGGTTTAATCTGCTTTAAAAATAACGACAACAAGACACGCTGAAAGAAAATATGCTGCACATATCTCGTCAAGTGCCACTTCCACGAAAGCACTTTTTTACGAACGCCACCTATTTACGCCACTTGTAAATATATATGGCCTCTGGGTTAGGTTATCAGAGTAGACGCATCTGCATTATTGGAAATGGTAAATTATTGACACTATCTTTTTTTTATTATTCACTTTACGGGATGACGTCTCATCTTATGTCCAAACGGGAAAATTCTTTCAGCCCTAGGATACGTAAAATCCTGTACAATACGGGACGGTTGGCAACCACTATAGTGCAACTAAGTAGAGGTGCTGCTGTTTATCACGTCGAGCTCTAATTTAGAGCTACAAACGGAACACTTGTCACGGTTTCATTAAGAGCATATAAACGTTCACTAAGGCTCGTCAATAAGATGAAGAGCTAAGAATTCCGGCACTGGCTAAGCTGCATACTGTACGTTCACGGAAGAACGTGTTCATAAACTAATATTGGGAACCCACCTTCGGTTGTAATGTGAGTTGTCGTGTTTCCATGGAACTGCGCGCGCCGCGCATGTTTACAAGCGGCGAACTTGTGAACTATTAACGCAGTCGCAGTCCTTGCTGTGAGCGTACTTCCAGTTTACGCATACATTTGTACGATAAATACCTACAATAATGCATTACTATTAAACTAAAACTTTACAGGCCTACGTAACATTCAATTTAAAATTCAAATTTCAAAGGGATAATGAGAATTTTTTAATTTATATAGAAAAAAATATTATAAAATTGTCAAGGTAATTAGAAGAGCGAGGTCAACATGCGAGGCCATGTTCGCCTTAATGTAGAGTTAACACAGCCACTACGTCTCCAACTGGTAATTATATCTCTACCAGCGCATCGAGACACGTCATTTAGGCGTGGTGGTCTATTGGGCGTAGAACAGGAAATGCATAGTCTAATCTCGGTTTATTCACACTTTTGTAATCAAACCTTTGAATAATCACCCCATTCATTACGTGTTCGGTTGTTTCCTAAATACGCCATCCATCACATGCATTTTATACTTCTGATAACATTAAAGAACGTTGTTTTTATTAAATTGAACACTTTTTTATATTTTATGTTTAAATTATAATATATAATTAATATTATTAGAAACACTGAGAAGAAATGTGTGTTGGTAGAACCTAGTAATAAATAGTTAATATGAAGAATATTATCAAACTGAGTGCTTACGAATGCGGTGCGTTGTCCCTTTGGAGTATTTTTCAGTACTCGGTTAAGGTTTGTTTGCGTTAAGCGGAGAGATAGCCTGGAAGTAGAACTTGAGCAGGTCTACAGAAAAGTTGGAAGTAACCACTAATGAACTATATTTAACTATCCACCCTGTACACATACGAAATTAACTCCAGAATTGGAAGTACCTCCTCTGACTGGAGACATTTATCCATTGTTTAGACTATATTCCGTTGTCAAGTTAACATCTGCTGCCAGTAATCAAACACAAACCCATTATGTTTTGGACCCGACAATTGAGAGGGCGTTACACATGTATAGTCAATTCAAGGAATACATCCGACTTTTCTGAAGCCTTGCTTCAAGTTCTACTTTCAAGATATTCATCCGCCTCATGCAAATAAATCTTAACCACTACTATACAATTACACCAAAGGGATAACGTGCCGAATTTTTGGGCACTCAGTTTAGTAATGTTTTGAATGAGAACTATTTCATTACCAACACGCTTTCTTTCTGTCTTATTATATTCACATTAATTATAAATGAAATACTACCATTGTTAGATAAAGTTTCAATAAAACGCTTTTTATATATGAAATGTTTACGAAAAAACCAAATACTTCATACATGAGGTGCTTTTTCGAAGGTTTGATTGAAAAAGTGTGAAGATACTGCGAAAAGACTACAGTAATACAGTTCCAAACAATTTTTTTTTTTCGTTGCTAAGTTTCAAATTACTTTTTTATGTGCTTAAAAGAAGTAACAGCTCAGAAATCTGTCTGACTGACGCTTTCATTTGTGAGTCCCCACTTTTACGACCGTTTCGAAAGATCACGACGTTTTCCGTTGTCTCATTACGGCAGCAAACACGTGTATGTTGCCAATGCGTTTGTGCATTCGCTTAAATAGCGTCCCTACAGACAAGTTCACTGGAAGTATAGGGGTGTCCCGTTAGTTTGGTCACATATTGTAAACTACATTTTTTTTTTGTATTTGTATAAGGAACTCTTTGGATATTATTTACCATTGTATTTTTGTAACACTACAAGTACATCAGAGTAAATTTCACGAGATACAAGTGTGGGATGTGTAAAAGTAATGTTGAATTTTACCAATAAAATGTTGTAGACTTCAAGTTTATTAAAAATACTAAGCAACATAAACAAATTTGTATCTTTCCTAAAATAATGTGTGGTAAAGATAAAATATTTTAGCTATAGAGATACACAAAATTCTTTGTAACAAGTGCAGGAAATTTTCATTTTGTGGCCTCGAACATACGTACAGTATTCTCAATGAAGCAGAGATACTTTCTTAGTCAATAAGTGCGTGGTCTGGCACCCTGAGTGTAGGCAGCAACGCACCACTACGTTCACAATGTTATTAATTATACTATGTATAAATAACTACAATGGTATTCGTTTGAAGAGAGTAGCGTTTAACTTTGTTATTCTCAGATACAACACGAGTATAAATAACCATTATAATTTTAAAACCTTGCTAAAATTAAGTAATTAATAAGAATTAAGTAGAATATTTAGTGTACAAGATAGAGCCTCGACGTGGTATACCAAAGAAACAGCAAAACCTTCTTAAATGCTAGCGTTAAAAAATATATTGGTTTATGTCTGCGCGGAAGGCCTGGGATTGAGTGAGTGAGTGAGTGAGTGAACAGATCTCTTAACATCGAGATCTTGAGAGCCGAAGAGGGTGAAGCGATGTGATCATGGAGCAGCACCGGAATGCAAGAGCATGTAAAACGGGAGATCCCTGAGAAAGCACGCCGACCAGCGGCATCGTCCGGCACGATTCCCGCATGCAAAAATCCGAGGCGACCCCGCCAAGAATCGAACCGACTTCTCCTAGGTGAGAGGCGAGTAGTCTGACCACTGCACCACCGTGGCCCCTGACCAGCAAGGTAAATACAAATAACTTGAACTTCCGCACAATGATAATCCATGCATCTGCAGATTGAGTTAAAAAGTAATGCAGTATATTACGTCTTTTTCTTGGTAACGTCTTGTTTTTTTATTTAATCGCTTATTTTATCTGTCTACATTTAGGGTTTCGCACAAAATTGGTGTAAAACACCCGGTTGGGGGGGGGGGAGGTCCTTTAATTTGTTGGAAAATGTATCCAACTAAAGGAAGTAGAGACGGATTGTCTGTCTTGTGTCGGCATGCTATCGCCACAAAAATTTTTGCCTGTCATCTGGAAGTGTTTTGGTTTTCGTTTCGCAGACCGAGAGACANCCGCACAATGATAATCCATGCATCTGCAGATTGAGTTAAAAAGTAATGCAGTATATTACGTCTTTTTCTTGGTAACGTCTTGTTTTTTTATTTAATCGCTTATTTTATCTGTCTACATTTAGGGTTTCGCACAAAATTGGTGTAAAACACCCGGTTGGGGGGGGGGGAGGTCCTTTAATTTGTTGGAAAATGTATCCAACTAAAGGAAGTAGAGACGGATTGTCTGTCTTGTGTCNAACACCCGGTTGGGGGGGGGGGAGGTCCTTTAATTTGTTGGAAAATGTATCCAACTAAAGGAAGTAGAGACGGATTATCTGTCTTGTGTCGGCATGCTATCGCCACAAAAATTTTTGCCTGTCATCTGGAAGTGTTTTGGTTTTCGTTTCGCAGACCGAGAGACAGGATATTTGCGAGAGGCAAAAACGAATACTGCTGTGGTGAGCTGTCAGTGAACGAAGTATCCCAGTTGATGCATCTCCTCTTTGTGACTCTACCTGCAAGACATTGATGCTTTGTGGGTTGCGGCATTCAAAATCTTAAGGGAAGTATGTTGCAATAGCTCTGTGTTTTAAGGATATTACGTGCACAAACAAGAATTCCTATTCCATTTCCCCTAACCCAGTTCATTTCAGTTGATGTTAGCATAAGGTTTTGATTAATATGTTGACAACTTTCTTTTATTAAGTAAATAATGCTGTGATTAAAATTTATACAAGTCCTCCGTTGCCATGTTTGTTCAAGCTGGTTTGTGGGTTACTTCTGTTGCTTATGAGAAGACTGTAACGCTTTGTGCTGCACAACTTTCCATTTATTAAAATTACGCTTCGACAGTTACGCTTTACCAGGCTGAGGTTGACGTTACTGTAAACAATACATTTATCAACATCATAAGACAAACAGGTGAGTGGCAGAAATTACTGCAGCAAACATTATGCCCTACGCACGCAGAAGGGCAGCATAATTTTAGCCTGTGTAGGGTGATAGAAGGCAGACAGAACACTATCTCCGGCCTTGCTTTTGTTGTGACAAAAATTTAATGCGTGCATATCATGTTTTTTATTTTCTTCGTAATTTATAAATCTAATACTTTACATTTCTTCGAGCGTGATGCGGTAAAAACACGTCTCATTATGCACGAGTTGGAACACTTAGATTTTGCGAGAAAGTCTTCCGCGCAACTTAGACTTCGCCATTTTACTTGTGAACTTGTAGTTTTCCTTCATCTGTTGCCTACGTGAGTTCGGCATTTGAATGAGTCGGATAAAGGTTACGCTAGGAAACGTTTGCGATTCATGGGGACGCAACTAAAACTCGTAGCAAGTAAAACCATCCAATCACGAAAGTCGATCTGAGCTAACGTTGCTTGCAGAACAACATTTGCTCGCGAAATGTAAGGTTTTCTAAATAACTCGGCCTATCGTCAGTCACTGAGCAGTACTGCAGATGAAGTCACATGTTCATGATTAATTAGTAATGGCTCAAAATATGTATAACACGATTTTTTTGTCCCCATAAGCTGATGAAATTAATTTCAAAATTATGCATATGCCACTAAATCTTACATTAAGAATCTTTTAAGACGATTGTTTTAATTTTTCCCTCCCCTCCTGGCCCCTTCTCTATGTAGCGCCTGGTCTAAGCTTGCGAGTTCCCTCCCCTCCCCTCTTGCCGCTTGTGGGCAGCCCGTCACGGACCGGTCATGTTGCTGGGAAAACAAACTGGTGAGGTGAGTATGGAGCAGCGCCGGATTGAAGGGACGGGCGAAACGGAAAATCCCCGAGAAAACCCGCCCGACCAGCGGCATCTCTAGTACGATTCCCACTTGCAAACATCCGGTAGTGACCCCGCCAGGAATCGAACCAGAGGTTCGCCTATGTGGGAGGCTATTAGTCTAGCCACTACACCACCGCGGCTCCATTCCGTCCTCAGTACTCGGTAAGAGCAGTGAGGACGCACTTCTTGATGCTTGAGAGACAGCTGATAGCACGCTGATAGCACTGCGTGCTTATCTTCCCCCTCTTGCGATCTTCACCCCGCTTCCCACCCCTCCTGAGGCGTGATCAGGCTTACATCAGGCACTATTCTACAGTACAGTAATAATGACATACCCTCGTAGCCTTGTGGCCTTCTGGGCTTACAATTCTCTAGCTCGTTCAGAATTTTTATTTTATTCCTCAAATTCATCAAATTAAGTTATTTGTATAACTTTTAATTATATCATCGCTGCCAAGGAAACGTTACAATAAAAGATAAAATATAACTTTAAACAATTAAAACAGTTAAAAATGTTAACAAAATATCTTGGGAATCTCCGCGGGACTATTAGACTGGTAAACCAGTTTCCACGGGGAGGCTGTCACTTTGACCCCTGACCTTGCTCCCTCCCGTTACAGTACATAAAATCATTAACAAAAGTACAAATACAATAATACAGCATAAAAACAAGAACAACTTTCCATCATGTAGAGAAAGTTATAACATCATAAAATCTAAAAGCAATCATAACTTGCATAACTTCTCATAACATAGATAAAGTTATTAAAACTCTGTAATAAAATCATAAAAACTGTATTAAGTGTCTTTAAGACACTTGAAACATTTCAGAAAACATTATCATTTAAAAATATAGAAGTACGCCAGAATATTAAAACAATATAATGTTGAAATATGGAAACGTAGATCGACCAGTCTTACTACAATATGTTCTTCGTCACTGATCTGTTGGCCCTCCTCAAACAAGGTTTATGATCGTTGTGCGCCAGCCTTGCAAGCAAGCGTGGCGCTGCCGGGGNATTACTTCCCCTGCACCCCATTTACATCCTACTCCAACAAATTATCATTCAATGTCTTCATTATATCTACACAAATTTTTCTATTTCTTAATAGATTTCTTCATCATAGATGTTATGTCTTGTCAACGGCCAACACTCATCCAGGCTTCGTAATCTAGTTCTTAACTCCGTTCTCCCTTCTTCAAAAATTTCACAAATATATAGTATATGGTAAATATTCTGTACCTCTTTCCCACAATCTCAGATGTCGCTATCAACTTTGTTGATTTTCATTAAGTAGCTCTTAATCTGACAGTATCCACTTATGACGTCCTTCATTATTTTGTTAATTGTAGTTTTATTGTTATACCATACTTCTAAGTCTTTTATATAATTTTTTACTCCAATGTTGCCCTCAGCTATACGCCACTCACAGTTCCACTTCTTAACTGCTTTTGCATGCTATATTTTCTTCATTTCTTTAATACCATATATTTCATCGTCTTCCATCCTTAATACCCATCTGTTATTATGTTCTGTAGAGCCCTTATATGTGTTTTCGTTTATTATTATTAGTATTTCAGTATATTTTAGTTCATATACGATATTTCTATTGTTTATTATATAATCAATTGGTAGCTTTTTGTTTAAAATGTTTGCAGCAGCAAATGACGTTGTGGATACCATATTGTGTAGTCTAATAATTATAAATCGTTATAAAGCTCTCAGCTTTGTAATTATGTACTTGTTCTGTATTTTGTTGTATATTACAGTTATGCCATATGTAATTGTATTTATAAAAAGAGAGTTGTAGATAATGTTTCTATATTTCATACTGTAGCTAGTATATAGCCTAATTCTATTACTAACTCTATTACATAAAGTCTTGAGTTTTTCAGTTGCCATGTTCACACGGGGTACAAAAGTCAATCTATTGTCTATGATAATTCCCAGGTATTTTGCTTGGTTTGTAATCCTAATATTGTTATTGTTATATTTAATGGTTGGTGGTCTGGAATCCAAATTGCCTTACACCACAATCCCAACAGTCTTGTTTGTGGCCACTTTTAATCCATTAAGTTCAGTTCATTCATTTAATTTAACATTTCTTCATTTGCTTTGGTTTCTATTTCTCTTCTACTGTTTCCTACAATAATTATTAGGCAATAATCTGCAAAAGAAATTCTTTCTACATCGATATTCTTGTCCAAATTAAGAAATTTATTGAAGACGATATTTTATATTGTGGGTCCAAGTACAGATCCTTGAGGGCAACTTCTGTTCATTTCCTTTTCATATTATATTGTACTATTAAAAATTCCCACTGTCCTGTTTTTGAAATAATCCTACAATAATTGTTTTTCTTTCAATCCTATATCAAGTCTTACAATTTAATTTATAATACTCGTCCATTACAGGGTTGAGAAAGCATTTGTCATGTCAATCATTATTAATAATACAAACTTAGTTTCCATTCTCCCAACTATATCCAAGACTTTTCTAATTGCGTTTTCAGTAGATTCCTTCTTCCTGAACCCAATTTGAGTTATATTTAATACATCTTCTATTTAATATCATTCTTTCCAATAATTTTCCCATAACAGGTAATAGGCATATTGGCCTACATGAACTCAGGTTGGACCTATCTTTATTATTTCCTTTAAATATTAAGACAATCTCCGCCCTTTTCCGTTCATATGNACTCAGGTTGGACCTATCTTTATTATTTCCTTTAAATATTAAGACAATCTTCGCCCTTTTCCGTTCATATGGAAATCTCCCGTCCTTCAAGCAAACATTCATAATATCCAAAACTTCCTCTTTAATTTCCTCCCAGAGTTCTTTTAAAACTTCGGTTGTGATGGTATCTTTACCTGGTGCTTTTTTCAAGCCACTGTTCCTTACATCATCACCCAATTCTTACATGTTAAATTCCATACTTGCTGTCACAATAATAACTCTATCATCCTCTATGGTTTTATCAGAAATCAATACATTAATCAACTTAGTATAAGTCTCTTGGATACCTTTTGTGTATTTCCCATCAACTATAATTTTACCAATTGTTTCAAATTTTTTTAATTTGCCCCTAGTTAATTTATCCGGTATATTCCAAATATTTTCCTTACTTTCTTTAATTACGAATTCGTCCCACTTGCTCATCATGTTCATTTTGATCATTTTCTTACATACTTTCCCGTCTTTCTTATATTCTTCTTTATAAATATCCTTAGCTTCACACTGACAACATCTCCTATACTTCCTACTCTTCCTTTTAACCATCTTCTTCATGACTCTTAGTTCTTCGTTTCACCCCCATACTTTCCTGTTTTTCATAGATCTTCTATTAGTTCTTGTTTTCTGGGTACGAACGTCCGTAACGATTTTATTTAGTCTTACGATTCTATCATTAATGTTCCAATTACTTAACTTTTCTTTATTTAGTCTTTATTTAACTTCTGTTCTTACCACATTCCAATTTTTAACCATTTGATGCAATCGGATATTATCTTCAATTAATTTTGTATTCCACCTTTCCCATTCAAAACTGACTTTATTGTGATCACTAATACTTTCAAATTCTTCCATTTCCTCTCCCCTTATATCTCTAGATTTCGAGTACCATCAAGGAGATTTGGCGTTGTATCACCTCCTAATATCCAATTTAAGTTTTTTCTAATTTTATCATATTATTTATTTTATTTATGTTCGCATTGATATCTTTATTTGGTGGGCAATAGACATTAACAATGTTTATTTATTTTCCTTCAGCATATATTTTAATTGTTACAACTTCCTTATCAGAGAATTGGTTCAGCCTGATACTTTGTATTTTCTTGTTAGATAAAGTAACAGTTGAAATCCTACCTCCCTCGTGGCAATAAAATATATTCCAATTACTGTTCATATTTATGAAATTGTCTTAAAAAATATAAGGTTCCTGTATTAAAACCAATTCCCGTCCTTGTTCTACCGTTTCTTCGATTAAATTTAAAGTATTTAATCTGGATCTTTGTAGATTTTACTGGACTATTCTAAAACATTTAATATCCTTAGACTCCATAATCAGTTTCTTTTCTTAACCTTTCTCGTGCATTTTTGAGGCACGGGCAGTTCATATATGTAGCCTTCTGATTAGTTTGTTGCTCAATTCTCTTTGCTCTTACACAGCTTATGCATTTAGTTTCCGCATTTTTACAATTGTAATCATTATGTCCTGTTGTTGAACATTTTCCACAGATATTTTCCTCCTCTCTACATCATTTCTGTATATGTCCATACCTGAAGCATTTCACACACTTCATAGGAGAAATAAATTCTTCAGTATTATGGACTTTCCAACTGCAGTATATCTTAGGTCGTATCTCTAATTTTTTTCAAATTTGTGGGGTCATTCCAAATTTGTGGGGTCACTTCTAAAATTATATTATTGAGATTGTTTTTCGGTCTAGTTTTAAAAAGGATTTTTAAATCTTTATAAAATTCTTTTTTTGGTATTTCAGTAGAGTTCTGGTAATATACTTCCTCTTTAAAATCGTCATCCCTTTTTTCTTTATCTATATCAAAGATAATGATCTTAGGCCTTTTTTTTCTTTCCTTATGACTTTCATGTTCAGTTGTTTATTCATGATTTCTTCTTCCATTTTCTTAGCTTGGGTTTCATTGGGTAACTCCATCCCTAACCCATTATTCCTCACTTTTCACATGTTGATTTGAATATTCTTTTCTCCAGGCCTTATATCTCGTATAATCTCATTTTTGGTCGTTTCACTACTATTTCCTGATCTGGCAATGGCTGGTTCCACTATAATTACTTCTGGTTCTTCTTTCTTCTTATTCCATAATCCGTTAAGTCCTTCTTTGTTCCTTGCGTCACTCCCTCTTCTCTCTTCTCTATATAAACTATATTTCCTTATGATGTTAATTTCCTTTCTCATTTGTTGTATCTCCATTTCTCTTTCTTTACTACTTCTCTTCTTTGTTCGACTCTTCTCTCCTTTCGATTTCGTTTCTTATCTGTAATATATCCACTTCTTGTTCAATAATATTTTGATGTAAAGCTTCGATCTGTTCCATAATGTGTTTCCTTATACGTTCGGATATATTTTTGTTTTCTCTCACTTAATATATCATTGTTCCTTGTATAAACTTGTTTGCTTCTGATAAAGTCGCTACTGTTTTTGCTTTATTGTTGGCTCTTCTTTTCTTGACTCCTTCTTCCTCAGCTTCTTCTGATTCTTCAAGACTTCTCTTCTTATTACTTTCAGTGTTCTCTTCATCCATAATTTCTACCCAATCCGTTGTTTGTCTGGTCTTCTTCTTGCTTCGTTCTTCTTCTTCCTTTCTAAAACTTCCTTCGTCGGTATTATTCTTTTCCATTTCCTCTAATATTAATTTTTCTACTTCCTCTTCTTCTTTGTTCTTGTTTATATTCATGTCTTCTTTTTATTTCTTCTTCTTCTCTTCTTGCAGGCGATCTCTGTATTTTACTACTTCTTTTGAAAGGGTCATCACTTTCTCTTTATCTGTCCTCACTCCCTCTCGCAAACCTTCCTTGGTCTGCCATGGCTCAAAAGACTATCTGGGGGCGGTCCCGCTCCAATAACAATTTAATGGAAAACGTCTTCACGTACAGTGCCGGTCGAACTCTTCTGATCTTGTTGGTTATTTACTGGTACCCTATGCTATCTAAAAATAATCTTATTAACCTTGTATCTCTTATATATCAGCCACATGGCCACATAGCCAGCGCTCCAATAATGTTTTAAATATTCAACCAATCTTTTCTACCAAATTTGTTGATTTTTAATTTTAACATCTTTTGTTCATGTGGTAGTCAATTTCCAGAAATACTATCCAAAAAGATACATCCGACCGCCATTGCCCAATATGGCCGACAATTAGTGAATATTGCCAAGTTAAATCAAAATTATCTAGCTTCTAAATTTTGAATTACTATCTCTTCTTAATATTTCCATCTCTTTTTATGACCAGGAACCTTAAAACTTACCATATCATGACATACATTTATCGGCACATGCCTCACATGGACAACACGCCAAGATATTAAACCCAAAGTTAAAATACCATTAAAACAATGTTCAAAATCATTAATTCATCCCGTGGGCCTGATTTTTCAGTACTGTATCTTTATAATGTTCACAATAACATATAATACAATACAATTCAACAACAAATAGCAATTATATCCGGTGTCACATGGCACACATGGTTAACACACCAAGTATTGCTCATTAAATTAAATACTATAACATGCTGTACAGTTATCGGTACAGCTAACATGAATAACACACATTCAAAATTAAGACTTCATATTACACACAGGAACATACATCATAACTACAATGTTAAAATTAACCTTAATATTCATATTACACTCCAGTCATTTAGTTACTCAACAATTTTTATGAATAGAGCAATCCTTCTATTACAAAATACAAGTTTTAAGTTCATACTATCTTTCTTAATGCATCTCCATTCATTATCTCTGAAGTCAACATATAGCCTCACTCTATCTCTGGCACACATAGTTCCCGTGTCCAGCACACCAGATAACATTTCCAATGCATTTTATTTCTCAATGGCTTATTAACACTCTATGATTATTTAGTTCAGTGAATAATACCAAGTTAACTCAAAATATCATAAATGTCAGCTATCGGCACATGGCTCACATGGACAGTACTCCAGAAAAGTTACACCTCAAATTCAAGTATCGTAAATAACAACATTCAATTACATTGATTCATAATGGGCCTTAATTTTTCAGTACTATACCTTTGTAATGTTCAAGGGCCTTTGTAATGTTCAAGGGCCTTTGTAATGTTCAAGGGCATATAAATACACTACAATTAAACAACAACTCGCTATAATCTCTGGTGTCACATGGCACACAAGGTTGTCACACCAAGCGTTTCTCATAACATGCTGTACACATATCGGCACAGCTAACATGAATAACACAGAGACAAAATCAAGACTTAAATTAAATATATGTGTGACAACGTTCGATTGCACCCAACTACATTTAATAACTACAATTCAACAGTGACACTAGACTTTCATATTTTACACCTATCATTCATTACCAAAATCCTTTATGAATATTGAACATTTATTCAGATATAAGGTTTCAGATCTACAATCCATCTTCCTATATTTCAATCCTTTTCTTTTAAGCTGACACATATCCTTGCTTTAATATCCGGTGTCACATGGCAGACATGGTTTTCACATGGCCAGCACACCAGATATTTTTCCATTCCTTTAATTATTCAATACCTTATATACAATCTATTATTATTAGGTTCTATCATTACTGACTTTTCTTTTCCACATTCATTAACCCAGTCATCTTTAATACATTGTTGACATTATCACTATCCTCGGCTACTCTTGGTCAACACACCTAGTAATTTTCTTCAAATATATTTATAAATTTTAAACACCTATATAATTAATTTAATTTAAGGTTCTCGCCTTGCAAAGCTTAAACACTTCATTATCAAATACATTTAAATTTTGTCGTGGGATTGGCAAAGTCCTATATATTTCTTTAGAGTTCAGAAACTTTAACTCCTTAATTTTTAATTTCCAAGTTCTACTACTTTGCAAAAATTTTATTATGTCGTAAAACAGTCCTAATCCTTTCCTTTTTTTTCCAAAACAATATTTGTCTCCTTGATTTTAGTTCTAAGTTCCAGCAATGTACCAACACTATATGCAGATCCCTAATAACAGTTACCATACACCATCTTTATGTTTTGGACATTATCGCTATTTTCGGCTACACATGGTCAGCGCCCCAGGCCTGTTACTCACATAAACCTTTAACTTGTTAAAAATACTTTATTCCACTAAAAAATTTTAGGTTCTCGCATTATTAAAACAATTTCTTATAACATACATAAGACCATTTATCAATTAGCATTGTCAGATTCAAAATTTTAATTCTATCGTAAATCAGTCCAATTCCTGTGTGTATGCTTTTCTAAAAACAAGGCTAAATTTCAATTTCTAAGTCCAGTAATGTGCCAATACAATGTACAAGTCCTTAATAACAATTACCATACACCAACTTTATGTTTTAAACATTGTCGCTATCTTCAGCTACACCATGTTCAACACACAAGGTAATTTTCTTCAAATGTCTTTATTAGTTTTAAAAACCTATATAATTAGTTGAATTTAAGGTTCACGCCATGCAAAGCTTTTACACTTCAACATTCATATCCCAATTATCGTTTTAAACATACCAATTTCCTGAATTTAATTTTATCGTAAGACAACCAAACGCATTGTTTACCTTTTCTCGGCAAATTTTATTTTGTTAAAAGTTACCGTTATTTCACATTTATTGATACCAGCTAACGAGTTAGACTGTTCCTGGATCAATTTTCAACTATAACCTATTAATTTCCTGATTTTAATCTTACCACGAGGCAACCAAGTACATTGTTTACCTTTTCTCGGCAACTTTATTTTATTGAAATTTCGCATTTTATTCACTCATCTTGATATTAGCTATTAAAATAAGCTATTGCAGTAAATATAAATGTCAATTTTCAGCATTAACATATTAATTTCCTGATTTTAATCCCGGCGCGAGATAACCAAGTACATTGTTTACCTTTTCTCGGCAATTTTTATTTTGTTAAAATTTCGCATAAAATTCACACATCTTGATGTGAGCTATTAAATTGAGCTATTGCAGTAAATATAGTTATCATTTTTGGTTCATTCACTCACCAAACATGCTGTAATGTATGACTTGTCTGCCCGACCACATCGGCCAAGCAGCTCGGATTTTAGATGTTCGTTTTCTTGTTTCTTTCTTGATAAATCCCGCCACATCCATTTCCTAGTCTTCTTTAGTCCCGGCACTGCACAGTTTCACACGAGCTCACATTTTAAAAGGTCTAATTATTACATTAAGAGCGAAAAACCGCCACCCGACGGTACACACTACTCGCGCACACGGCCATCGCACTATTCTACAGTCCGTTTCACGAAGGAAAAAAAAAAAGNCCATTAATACAATGGTGCCCCCCCCCTCCCGGTTACGCATATAATGTTTAAATAAACACACTCAGATGACTGTCAAACTATCCAGTACGTCAACAGATAATAGTTTGCCATGTGAATAACTGCACACAAAATTACTTTCAGAACTGTAAAAAAAAGTGGACTCGTTCGCGAGACAGACTATATGAGGACATGAGGAGCGACCAATGGCCTTCTGCCCGTAAGAGAAGCGAATGTTACCGGAACTCCACACGAACATGTTACCAAAAATAAGGCTTGGATATTACCCGAATTTCTTTTGCGTTCTTGAGATGCTGTAGTATGGAATCCTGAGCGGAGACACTTGTAGGCGAATAAACGTTTCACGAGGCTATAAAGTGGCGGGTTCATTTCACGGCGTAACAATAAATGTATATGCTGTTCACAGTCAAGTGAGTACTTTTCAAAGCCCTGCTTATCATCTACTTCCTTCCATCATGCGTACGTTTGCCATTGCAATGGGCTTCTCTTTATTCATATATTGGGGCCGTGGTGGCTGTGCGGTTAGCCTGCTCGCCTCCAACCAAGGCGAACCGCGTTCAATCCCAGGCCGGGTCACTCCCGGGTATTCGCATGTGGGAATCGTGCCGAATGATGCCGTTGGTCAGCGGGTTTTCTCTGGGATCTCCAGTTTCCCCCACCCTTTCATTCCGACGCTGCTCCTTACCCATCTCAATCACCCTCATCAGCTCTCAAGATCATGCTGTTAAGAGCCCATCCCCCCTTTCCCCGAATCTCTTCACTCACTTTATTCATGCATCGGTCAAGAAAAACTGTTAAATTATTTGAAATGTAAATGTTTTACAAATTTTCTAATTCTTAAGAAGGTCTGACTCCGAGTATTAAAAAAAACGCGAAATGACAGCGGATTTGCTAATAATTATATTATGAAATTGCACTGGTAACTGAAATACAGCTCGTCCTTATACGAACTCACGAGATATACACTTATCTGCGCATGAATACCAATCGTAAGGTCACGGCAATGTGGCGGAGTGATACTCAGTGGGTCAGGAACAGAAAGTAAACAAGACTTCCAGAAGGGTCCAGACAACCGTGAATCAGCCACATACTAAAGACGAGGTAGTCCGATGTTCGTCCTTTGCGCATGCCACCAACATTGACTCATCCACCGCCAGTACAACTTTCAACGTGGTTAGCAGTGACGAACGTGCTTCTTTAAATTTGAATATTCAAAAGACGCGGCTTTTCATATACATAAAATACTTTCTAGTTGCAGTATAGTTAGGCTAGAGGAAGAGTACGCACGTCTCAAAGCGTTTACTTACATAAACAGTATTCTAACCTCAAATGCAATCAACGTGGTTTTTGGCAGTGCTAGTGGCATTCCAGTGTCAGAACACGGATTGTAGCAACTGCGCATCCTAGGTGAACATTGCCGCATGTTGCATCTACGGAGCCAGCCACAGACAGTTAGTCAATTGGGAACTCGAGTATTTTATCTCACGTTTCTGTTTCTTTTACGAACGCCGATACACGATACAAACGTAAAGTCAAAGTTCAGGCAACGAAAAAGGTTTCGCAACCTTCGTAAAAATACTAATACTGTCAGGTAAATCATTGTGTATCACCTAACCTCTGAGTTGATTCTCGGCGAAATTAGCGCTTGACTTTGACTAATATGCTTCAAGTTTTCGGAACCATAAAGTCGAGAGTGCTTGACTTTGACAGTGTGTTTGTGTCAGACCCCGTAGGAAACAACATGTCGATAACCAAACGTAAAGCCTAATGCTACTAAAGTTTTAAATTGTATGTATATGATGTTCACGGTTAATTGGGCACTTTTGGAAGCGCTGCTTAGCATCTACTTTCCTTTCTCATTTTGTATCAGTTCGTTAAACGTAAACATATCATTGCAATGGGCCTGATCACTTAATTGAAGCGCCTGGCAAATAAAACTGCTGAATTATTATATTTTTATATATTCAAACCTCCGGCATATATCCAATCCAACTGGATAAGAACTTGTCGAGTTATATGTATAAATAAAACTAACGAGAAGAAAAATTAAATAGTAAATAAATATAAGTAGGAACGTAAATTGTTATGAATTAGCAAATTCACACTCTGCCTTTTATAAAAATACTAATTACAGTGGCTATTAATTTTAAATTACACTTGCAATACATTAAGTGTAAATAATTAATTTTCTTAATTTGTTGCCAACTTAACTTTGTGTATGGTAGCATCTATTCGAGGAATGGGCAGTGATTTTTTTAAATGTTGATTTGAAAAGTGTTGACTGTACTGTGAACAGCCGACGGCAGGAGTGCCAACTCACCGGAGTAGACGAGGCCGGGCAGGACGCCGCCCGAGGTGGAGAAGAGCGGGTGCTGCAGGCTCACGTTGAGGCTCCTGGCGGCGGGCAGGACGTCGACGTCGGCGCCCACGGGGGCGGCGTCCTCGTCGCACCAGGCAAGCGGCGGCGCCGGGGAACCCTTGGCGAGGCGCGGCAGCACCCCGAGCAACCCCAGCAGCACCAGCAGTCGCATGTCTCCCGCCTGGTGCTGTGCTCAGCGCCAACTAGTCTGCCTCTCCAACCGATGTCTTCTTCTCGACGTTCTTCAGCCGTACGCTTGCAGTGTTGCCAACATTCACGATTTCACGCGGCAAGTCCGGGTATGTTTACTACTCGATATCTTATTATTTACTATCTAAATTGCCCTGCTAGTAAGATTCGTTTGTCTACAAACAAAAAACATCAAATTTGTTAACGAAAAAAATTGTATATACTTCCCTATACAGTATGATATAATTGTAGTTCTATACGAAATACGTTCTTCAGCTGTACGATTGTAGTGTTACCAAATATCACTCGTCAATTCTACTTAATCTCTTATTATTTACAATCTAAATTACCCTACTAATAAGATTCGCTTGTCTACAAACAGAAAAACACCAAACTTGTTCAACGGAAAAGAAAATAGTTCCTTAGAGAGTTCTGTGTGATTGTGGTTATAGACGAAGGACACGCATGAGAAGCACGTAGAGTGTAGGACGGGGATCTAGGTCACACCGCGACTGCTGGCAAGGAATAGCGAGCTCGGGGGCNCTAGGTCACACCGCGACTGCTGGCAAGGAATAGCGAGCTCGGGGGTGCACAGACACAGGGTCCACGACAGCGATGCATGCTAGGCGGCCTGGGGCCATCCACGCCGGTCCATCCGGGGTGAAGCTCTGGCGACTGGCGCTAGATCCTCCCTCGCTCTCCGCTGCGTGCGACCGAACATAATGCTTTACTCTACTCAGGTTGGGAAGCTCGCTGCTAATAGTTTGGCAACAAGAAATTTCCGCCGCCAGATAGCACTGTTGTTGCACTCACACCGGATTTTATTCCTTGCGAATGTTTTGCAAATTTATTAATATAATATAATTATGTTTTTTAATATTTCGATCTTACGCTAGAGTGAAAAATTAATTAAATATGCCCGCATGTTACTTAATACTCGATCGTGAAATGTATTCAGTCAAACATTGTATTACTCAATTATTTTAATTAATTATAAGCAACGGAATCGAAAACTAAGTTTTTATTCCGCTTTTAAATTAGATTTTTTTTTTTCACTAATGTAAGCATATTTACGAAATGAGTTTACTCTTGTATTTATGATTGAAGAGTGCAAATAAAAGTTACGAAATTAAGTTAAAACTTAATACTCTGGCTGAAAGGGCAAGCAAACATCACAATTCGAGCCAACACGAACTTTTACACACAAATATATAGAATGTTCAGTTTCTGGGCAGGTTACAAGCGCCGTCTTCGCAACAGCAGTGCAACAAGCGGCGGAAAGTTCCCACGAGCAGAACTTCTGTTGAGTTTCCAACCTGAGTGGAATGGAGGTTGCCGAAGTCGAGCGCGCACGCACGCTGCACGCGGTGGGACGTCGCCGCTCTGACTGGCTCGTGGCGGGGTCGTGCGCGACTGTCTGGGCCGAGGGAGGGGAGGGGCACCTGCGTACGGGGTCACTGCGCAGGTGGCATCGAGCCGCCACCTCCCCCCCCACCCCTCCGCGGACACACGCAGGCCGATCGATTTCCTCCCTCTTTCACCGCGACGTCTTGGCTTTCACGAGGAACACGCGACACCCCCTCACCCCTCGCCAAAAACATAGAAGGGGTTGGTCACCCGGGGTGCCGAACAACCCCCTGCCTAGTGATATGTAAAATAAATTTTTTCAATAAACCATTTTTTACTCAAATAATCTTGTTTCAAATCTAATGAATCATTCGGATTCCGTGTATGAGAAAAAGGGACATTGTCTTCACGCAGCAGATTTTTCAGGAGAGCCAAGAAACTAAAATATGATCAACACGGAATTGTCAGATTTTTGTTCTAAAATAATCTTCCGTCCTGAATTATGTGTTGGAAGGAGCTTCGTCACATGTGTTGTCATGTTACCATATTTTAATGTGCAGGGACAATGACCTGTCAAGGNATCGCTTCTACCCGCAACACACGCTTGTACAGCGGGTTGTGGTCCAAAGTTTGAAACGCGTGTGGCCTGCGCGCCAAAGAAACGCCATATGGTTATTGGAGAACGATTATGTCGTTGAGCAAAAGCTCGTGAGTGGGTGTTGGCGCGGGAGGGGCGTAGGCCGGGGATATAATGCGCGTGGCGAGCTGGGAAGGAGGAACCTCACGCACCACGCTGCGCGGGCACGCACAACCCTAACTACACACGCAACGTCCTCCGACGTCACTCGTACTTACGGGGCGTAAGTACGAGTGACGTCAAGGCAGCTCATGCGGGTACACTGGCAGACAGTTTAGACCCACTGTGGCCTCATTAATCCAGGCCGAAAGGCACACATGGGAGGTCAGGACTGGGTTAGGGGGCTTTAGTTGTAAGTTAGTTTTAGTTTCAAAAATTTCAGAAATCTTACAAAAAGAATAAAAACAAATACAAAATTTAAAAATTTCTCTTATTAAATAAAAACTTGAAGGTATTCAAAAACAAAAGAAACCATATAAAAATTCTTAAAATATTTAAAAAAAATAGATTCAAGGCTGTAATGCCAGGTTTTAATTTTAATTTTAAGGCAATCTAGAAATTATACCGTTCAGGAGGCTGATGTAGGTAGTCCGACTACACTGGCTAACCCTAGCTTCGACCAGGGCTGGCAACAGTCCTGGCACACAGACTGCCAGAGAAGTGTACTTATAACATGCAATTTCTTCCACTGACGCCACACGATGAAATGACCGGAGAATAAGAGCGAGGGTGGACCCTGACTTGCAGTTCCATAGAGGCTGATGATGAACAAGCTGAGTTGTCGATGAGCAGCGACTCAGGTTGTAAGGACTCACCGACGCACAACACGCGGGTTCAACTAGCCACTTGCAGACAGCACTACAACATGTTACACACACATCACGACACTACAACCCACCTCACTCCCTCGCCGATAACACCTGCACGTACATTAACTAAGATAGAAACCGTAGTTAACAACTATGAATACAGGCCCGGAGCCTAGCTCAAACATAAACATGGACGCCCGCCGCCGACTCAATGATTTGACCCTAGTCTGTCGGGCTGCAGCTATATTTGCAAGTCCACTTACCGAGTGATGGGAACTTCGGTTCCTTGTCTTGTGACAGCGCAGCCTTCCGGGAGCATATGATACATCGGCGGATATACTTTGTATTTTATTTTTATTATGATCGTGTGTACCTGTTTTGGGAAAATTTTCAACAATACATATTTTTTGTACGAGGGAATCCCTCAGTTTTATTTCTGTGTAAACCTGAAATGAAATCGAAATGCCATTTTTGAGCCACTCTACGGGGGTTTTAGAACAAACCAGCTGAGGAAGAAGAGACGGAGCTATTGTACGTTTGTGTCGGCTAGAAACCATCACAAGGCAATACAAATAAGTGATAATACCAAGTAAGAAGCCGTTTATAGCATCCTTAAAGTTAAACCAACTTCAACGTTCATTTCTTAAAAAACTTACGATTGATAAACATAATACTGAAAAATGTATAACTTTTAAACTGGTTGCGATAAAGTTTGTTAGTAAAAATCACCTTTTTTCAAAATTTAATTCTTTATCAGAAAATGGCATAAACTGAGTATGGGTGAAGGTGAGTTCCCACTTCCTGTGGATGGTCACATATGCGTATTTGTTCTCCGTTTGCGGCTTTANTGAGTATGGGTGAAGGTGAGTTCCCACTTCCTGTGGATGGTCACATATGCGTATTTGTTC
The DNA here is from genome assembly GCA_002778355.1 of Clitarchus hookeri. NCBI lineage: Eukaryota > Metazoa > Arthropoda > Insecta > Phasmatodea > Phasmatidae > Clitarchus > Clitarchus hookeri. Next base: position 2,814 of record NQII01005131.1, on the reverse strand, counting down.
TCCGTTTGCGGCTTTAAAAAAGGAAAGAGTGTTAATTTTGCCGCAAGTTAATAGTTCAAAAACACCTTTTGAAGCGAGAAACGAATGGCGTATTTGGCTGAAAAGACACTTGTGCTCGTAAAAAGTTGTAATATTCGTATTTGAAAAAAAAAAAAAAAAGTGACATTTAAAGGTTAATAATATATTGATCATTTTTCGTCCTTGTGTGTATTCTGGAGTTGTAAACCTTGGTAACTGAGACACAAAGACGAAACAGAAAGATTCCTTAACGGCTTGTAGCATGTCATCCACTTCCTTATCGTTAGTTTAAACAAGAATGGAACATTCACTTCGCGGAGACATATATATAGATAATGGAAGTTCGCATCAGTCAAACGAATGATTCTTCACTCAACAAAGTGAATATAGGGTGGAATTTTGCTTCACGTAAGTACNAGTTCGCATCAGTCAAACGAATGATTCTTCACTCAACAAAGTGAATATAGGGTGGAATTTTGCTTCACGTAAGTACAATATTCGACATAAGCTGCGTTTAAAGACAAAAGGCAAAAAAAAATTACGTTTTTACATAAATGGCAAAATTTTCAATTACAGATTACCTTAAAAATTTGCGTATAGTCTATTCGCGGTTTATTCACACTTTTAAACGAAACTTCATTAAAAAATCACCCCATATATGACGTGTTTGGTTGTTTTGTAATTATGTCATTTATCAAACGCGTTTTATAATTCTGTTAACATAAAACAGCCATATTTTTCTAAACCGAACTTTTACTAATGTTTATATTTCCAATTATAATATTTCACATATAATTAATAAGAATAAAACTGGAGATAAAATCGGTGTGTTGGTAATCCTTTCTAAGAAATAGTTCTTATGCAAAGTGTAATTGCACTGAGTGCACACGAATACAGTACGTTGTCCCTTTGGCGTAATTTTCCAGACACGGTTAGTCTTTGTTTGCATGAGACGGAGAAATATCCTGGAAATAAAACTTTAGCGGAGTTTCAGAAAAGTTAAAAGTAACAGAGAATGAACTATTTATACCGTAGTGCAACTGGTGCCATCTATTTACGAGAAGAAATACTTCAAAATAAATTATTAATTTGAATACCGCAGAAAAAAAAATCGAATATTCAATTATACCACGACAATAGGTTTTTCCAATTGTTTTCATTTGATTCCCGGAGGGGTCGCGGCTAGATTTTTCGAATGTAGGAATAGTGCCGGACGATGCCGCTGGTCGGCGGGTTCCCTCGGGATCTCCCGTTTCCCCCGCTCTTGCATTCCGGTGCTGCTCCACACTCACCTCGCGTCACTCGTATCGGCTCACAAGACCTTGATATTAAGAACCACCCAAATCTCTTCACTAAACCAACATACTCTTTAGCCCCGTTTCTCCGCCTGCTGATATCTCACCCTGCTCTCCCCTGAGCTTATTGATTCCCGTCAGTCCACACACGCACCCTTTACCGCCCCCCCTCTCTCT
>NQII01005130.1:140781-176481 GCA_002778355.1 Clitarchus hookeri | reverse complement strand
AACGTCAGATATGCAATGCGCCGGAGATGTGAGGCCTGCATCACTGCCCGGGGTCGTCATTTCGAACACCTTCTGCGAATTGTGCTGTACTAAGAAAATAAATATGTTTTCTCACCCTGTTCGTGTCCTTCCTTTCTTGTGTTTTGTGTCGTCACTGCCGCGCCAGGATAGCGTTTCCGACCGTGCATTACTAAGTGATTTCCGATCGTCTAGGTGTACTATATCTCTCCTGAAAGTGTGTAACCGCTGTACTGATATATCCTATATAAACATTAATTAGTTGCTGTACTGTTTTTTGACTCTATTCCCTCTTGGAGTTTTCCAGTGTTGTATACATATATTTGTTTTCTCGACCATAGGTTACTTGTCTTATTTAATGTTTTTTTTTGTGCTCAGCACTGTTTTCCCATGACAGACATCTGTATTGCAATGGGGAATTTCCAAAAATCTGTATGTGATGTGTAACCAGGTAGGGCTTATGGGGCACGCCTGCATGGCGTTTGGGCTTCTTTTCAGTATTTTTCAAATAAGAGTTTTTTTTTACGAAACTATTAAGCGTGTCCCCACGATGTTTACCTACGGAAAGAAAATACAAATGTACTTAAAGATATCACACATGCTTCAAATATNAAGCGTGTCCCCACGATGTTTACCTACGGAAAGAAAATACAAATGTACTTAAAGATATCACACATGCTTCAAATATAGTTTTGGAGCGCAACCCCCTCCCCCCCTTCCGCTCCAACATTAAAAAACGAGTCATTTTCAAACTGCAGTATCTCAATAGATACAACCTGACAATGAGCAAGCCTGCGACAGGAGCCTGTATTGAACCGTGCTACAGACTTTTCACAAAGAAAAAGATACGACGACCACTGCTTATAGTCCCATATTAACGCGCAGAACGATAATAATACGGAACGCTAGTTCAGAACCTGCACGTAGCGACAATGGGGCACTTNTCCCATATTAACGCGCAGAACGATAATAATACGGAACGCTAGTTCAGAACCTGCACGTAGCGACAATGGGGCACTTTAAGGGCGGAATTATCGTACTTATCGCTCCCGTACTTCGCTGCCTCAAATAAGGGAAACAGACCCAGGTAGAAGGAACCCTTAAGGNTGAAGTGCGTGGCATTATCGTACTTATCGCTCCCGTACTTCGCTGCCTCAAATAAGGGAAACAGACCCAGGTAGAAGGAACCCTTAAAGGTGCTGGCCACCAAACAATTAATTCAATATTTTATTTTCTACGTATTAGCGTTTAAATTACGTGAAATTATTTTTTTGTAAGTTCTGTTACCTCTCACATTTGAGATAGAATATTTTTGGCATCATGGCATGTCAAACTTACAGATTTTGTGTTTTTGAGGTGTACAAATAAAATAAACGAAATAATGTACAAAACATTTTACAAGGGCGACGTAAATGTCACGACTTAATAAATTTTAAGTAATGGTTAGGAATATTTATTTTATGAAAAGTCATTATAGTCTCCTACAAAAAAAAGTTGAAAAGTCCTTATTTCAAGTAAATTTTTTAAAATGTGAAAACTCTTCACAATGCGATTTTAATTATTTTTTTAAGTAGCTCATGNTTAAATGTGAAAACTCTTCACAATGCGATTTTAATTATTTTTTTAAGTAGCTCATGCTCACGGTATCTTATTTCCACATGAGTTATCTCATTTCAGTAAGTGAGTTGGTTTTACTATTCATACATAAACAAAACTAAAATTGTGCTTTTTACATGTTATTACGCAAAAAATATGCGTTCTAATTCTTTTATGTGAGGAAATAGGANAAAACTAAAATTGTGCTTTTTACATGTTATTACGCAAAAAATATGCGTTCTAATTCTTTTATGTGAGGAAATAGGATTTGAAAGAAATATCTACACGTTTAACATTATTTCGTACAAATATAAAATAATTATATTTTTAGTCGCCGGCATTCATTAACATTTTTTTCGACGAGGTCATTAGAGATGGAAGACATAAAACGTATTAAGAAACAAGCGACTTCCTATAAGACAACTTGATGAATGCTACAACAGTAACAAATATATATACTGTCTGCGATATGGAGCTAGTATTTTGATGCAGCGCAATACAATTACAATTGATCAAGCATGCCCGTGAAGTCGTCTCTCATCTTTATAAGAATTTCAAATACATGTTAAATGTATACTTCCAAATACCAAATAAATTTACTTTTAAAATATTTTATTGCACTAAGCAATATATTGTTTTCTGAACTAACCTGCTGTTGCTCCAAACAGTTACATTTGTTCCCTAGAGCCAAAAAAAAAAAATCATTTAAAATTAATTGGTTTTGTTGAACCCTTATTAGGTTGTTTTAACATCATCTACGTTTATTAAATACACAGCTACTTTGCTAGTACGTTAAACTAAACATTATAAATTTTAAAACATAGTTAAACAAATGTTTTGTTTGCAATGGATGTGCATTTCAATAGTTGGAAAAGTATATGTCTATTTTAAGAGAATTTGGTTGCGCTAAACAAAATTTGTTTAATTCAACTAAACCTTTTCTTGGTGTATAGTGTTCCGGAGCACAGGAGAAAAGAGAAGGTGCGTTGCCCAACGAAAACCACGTGCATAGCAGGACGTTGTCACTACAAGCACACGGAAGACATTAATCTCGTTGAATACACTCCGGTTATTTGATCGAAGTTTTGCATCACTAAATAGGTCACGACTTCATTTCTACTCCAGTGTGCTTTGGCATATAGCCCAGTCATATTAGGTAAAAAAAGGGGTCAACCTGGGAATGAAAGATAATAAGCTGTAAATTGGTATAAGCCTTTGTTTTGTCGTTCTTAATGTTGTCTCAAAAGTCACCAATGTTATCGTGTCCGCGTCTTAAGATATTGAAGGTCAAAGGTCATAAAAATCGGTTTTTCGCGAATATCTCGCTTGTTATTGCTTAAATAAGATTTGCACTTGTTATAAAAGTTGTAGAATATAAACTTCTCGACAACGTTTGTTTGAACTTTTTTTTCATACGATCAACCGTTTCTGCGGTAGACCGCAAAGAGTGCGCCGCGCAAGTCAAGTATTCCAACAAGAAAACTCCCCCGTAGAAACATTATTTGAAAATGGACTGTGTATCTTGTTGGCATTATATAATGATCCAAAATCTGAGGACAACATTGATCATTTCCGCTACACGCAATTCATCAAATTAACGAAACTAAATAAACCTGTACAATTGTCAACACTTCCACCAACAAGTGTAGCAGCTCATCAACATATAAATCGTGTATACTACCAGATTCAAACGTGGTTAGGGAAGGACTTAGAACCTCAAGAATGGGGCTGGATGCTTGAAAATGAAATCNTCGCGGTTTCTTCACACTTTTCGAATCAAACCTTTGAAAAAATCTATCCGTGCATGTCGTGTTTAGTTATGTACTGAATATGGTATGGATCACAGGCGTTTTATACTTGTTATCATAAAAGTAACTTTTTTTTCCGTTAAGTTGAAATAGTATTAACAATTTACAATTCTTCAATTATAAATAATATGAATAAAAACAGTGAGAATATATGTGTTGGTAACGCCTAGTAATAAATAGATCTAATGCTAATTATTATTACAAAATCGTTGGCACGAAAGCGATACGTTATACTTTGGTGTAATTTTCCAGACTTAGTTAAGCCAAGCTTGCACGAGGCGGAGGAATATCCTGAAAGTAGAACTTTAGCAGGGTTTCAGGAAAGTGTGGAGTAACCGTGAATGGAGTATATGTAGGCCGGTAGAGCTTAACGTATCGTCGACAGCGAGGTCATTACAGACGGAGCAATTTGCTCAGAGAAGCAGGAGACGTGAAGGGGTCATCCATGATTTGTAGCAAGGAACTGTCCCAGCATTCGAGTAGAGTTATCTCGGGAAACCGTGGAAGACCGAAACCAGAATGGCTGGCCCGGGAATAGAACCAAGGTTCTCCCNAAGTAGAGTTATCTCGGGAAACCGTGGAAGACCGAAACCAGAATGGCTGGCCCGGGAATAGAACCAAGGTTCTCCCGAGTGGGAGTGCAGAAAATTACCACTGCGTCACATAGCTCGGTGGCCATTGAGGATTGTTATAAGGTGGATCGTACATCAGTGTCATCTTTAAAACGTACTTCAATTCCGTTTTCTTTGATTAATTTGTAAACGTGCACACTTCACGCCAGGTCAGTCAAGAGCACACTTCACAACCATGCGATTTCTCTCCCTCGGTATTACCGAGCTACGTACCTCGGCTATCCTGATTTCGGTTTTCTACTGTTTCCCGAAATAACTCCATTCGAATGCTGGAGTTGTTCCTCACTACAGGCCATGGCCGACTCCTCCCCCGTTCCTACTTCTCTGAGCAACTTGCTCCGTCTCGAATGACCTCGCTGTCGACAACACCCTCTTCCTACTAGTCTGCCTCGGTTTTGCTATCGCTTCTCGTCGCCTTCAACCAACGTATTTTTCGAGATCGTTGGTTAATTTCAAGTATCCGAACTTGCTAAGAAGGAGAGTTCTCTTCAAACTCCCGTATCGGAGCAAAAATTGTAGCGAGTGGTCCTGACACTTTTGTTCCGGTAGCGGGCGTCAGAACTTTCTACAAAATTCTTTAAATCAACGTTAGTTCTTTTCGCAGTGGCGTATAGTCTATACAGGTAGGTGTGATGTTCTACTGCAATCTGGTCTCATACTTATTTATAATCTTCACCGATCACTGGCCTAACTGCTACACTGTTTGTTACCAACAGGGCATAGAATACGCTTTACGTCAAGATGTCACCGTAAGTANCACTGGCCTAACTGCTACACTGTTTGTTACCAACAGGGCATAGAATACGCTTTACGTCAAGATGTCACCGTAAGTACGAACTACTGGACTGCGAATTACCTCCCCAAATAACGGTTCAAAATAATTGTAAGTTTGCTCAAGCTAATGCTAGATTTTATAGCGGAAGCTTCATTTAGAATGAAAACTTGGCCAATTAGNCACTGGCCTAACTGCTACACTGTTTGTTACCAACAGGGCATAGAATACGCTTTACGTCAAGATGTCACCGTAAGTATGAACTACTGGACTGCGAATTATCTCCCCAAATAACGGTTCAAAATAATTGTAAGTTTGCTCAAGCTAATGCTAGATTTTATAGCGGAAGCTTCATTTAGAATGAAAACTTGGCCAATTAGATTTATTTGGGGTACCACTATACTGAAAATGACCTAGCCACCAGATAAGAGAAACAATTCGGGCAGTTAAAAAAAATAACAATTTAAACAGAAAGACATGGGCTTGGTGAAAGCAAAATATATTTCATTCCGTTCTTNACAATTCGGGCAGTTAAAAAAAATAACAATTTAAACAGAAAGACATGGGCTTGGTGAAAGCAAAATATATTTCATTCCGTTCTTTTTTCATTGGACATACGTAATAGGACAGCCTCAGTACTTTGGTTTAATAGTAACAGCCAGTTTGGGACATTCTATTTGGCTGCCATTTTTATGCGGGAAAGGGTAACTGATTGCTTAAAGAGTTTTAAATCCAAGATTAGATTGCGACGCTAGTGCTCGTCGCGCAAGTCATCCTCATTGGTTTCTACTCGACGCGATTGTATACTCTTTGCTCGACTCGAATCCCCTCCCCTTTACAACCCTGTTCCCCTTCCCACGATTTGTTATGATTCAACTAGTTTATCTAAGTCATTGCAGGGCTCGCGCTCCTTCTATTCTACGCCCTGCCGTCGCCTGACCATGTTGCCTGAAGTTGTCTACGATGGGTTAGATTGCCGCTCTTGTCATCCCTACGGACATGAAGCCATAACGGGGCTCCTTGTAATTTGTTTCGTCGCCTGAGCCGCCTAGCATGGTAACTTCTGCTTTAGCACGGTAACGGCCGACTCCTGCTCTTGGCCCCATTGAAACTCAACTCTCTTCTTTTTGAACGTGTTCAAGCGTGCCGCCAATTCTGAGAAACGCTCTATAAATCGGGAGTAACAACCCAGTACTCCTTAACATTTTTGCACTCTTTTCAAGGTTTAAGGGCGAGGAAAGTTTAATATCACGGCCACACGATCATGGTCAATAATCAGTTGACCTTCGCCGAGCAGATAACCCAAAAATTTAACCTTCTTAGTTCTCAAGGTGACTTTATCGGGATTAACCGTCAAACCCACNCGCCGAGCAGATAACCCAAAAATTTAACCTTCTTAGTTCTCAAGGTGACTTTATCGGGATTAACCGTCAAACCCACTTCCCGAATTTTAAGACTCATCTGACGCAAGTGGGACTAATGGGACTCGAGATCATCACTGTACACAATGTCGTCATCGATAGAATTAAAAACAAACTTAAATTTGTACTCTGACAAAACGTGATCTAGCAATCGGGACAAGGCCTGGCTGCCATAACATGTAAACTTGAACTGGCTCCATGACGTGCTAAAAGCAGTATATTTCCTGCATGAGGGGTCCAGCAAACACTGGTGAGGGCTATTATTGAGAGATAACACCAAAAACAAGCGGGCTTTACCCACGTGCTGAATAGTGCAATCAATAGTAGGCAGCGGAAAATGGTCTTTATGAATTTCCTTGTTTACAATAGAATGGTTAACCACCAAACGATACTTGTCGCTATCCCTTTTGTTCACCAAAATCTACGGTGAACTGTAATCTGACGTCGATGGAACAATTACGTCAGCTTATAACAATTTATGTATGATNTCACCAAAATCTACGGTGAACTGTAATCTGACGTCGATGGAACAATTACGTCAGCTTATAACAATTTATGTATGATTTTCCTAAAGGCTTGGCGATTAGGGGGGAAAGGGGGCATTTAAAATGACGGTCGCGCACCGGAATGTCATCCGTCAAAGAAAACTTATATGGAAGGACGTCGCATTTGCCAATGCGCGAAGAGATTACATCATTTAACTCCTCCTTCAATTAATCCAATTGAATTTGAAAATCTTTGGCTGAAATTGTGGCGTTAAATAGTGACTAAAACACTTCCGGTACCCGCATCGACCTGAACACCAATCCGGATGTTTGGAGCAAACTCAAAAGAACAGATAAAATTAGTCGAGGTTAACCGCCTAAAATTATGTAATGAGAAAGGTATGAAAAATCCCAAAAAAAGGGAAATGTCAACGAAAACCTACCGATTTAAAAATGTTGGTTCACTACAACGTTGCTCCTAATGATATCACCGTTANGGTATGAAAAATCCCAAAAAAAGGGAAATGTCAACGAAAACCTACCGATTTAAAAATGTTGGTTCACTACAACGTTGCTCCTAATGATATCACCGTTAGCCACACATAAACGCTTCTCAGACGCACACAAGATACGCCTTTTGGAAAGAATCTTCCAATCCAAGAGATGTTTCAAAAATGTATTGCTCAAGACACAATGAATAGTCCCAGTGTCAACCAGGCTGAAAAATTCTTCTCCCCACATGTGATTAATGCCGTACACTTCGTAATTGTGCGCGTCACTTTACTTTTTGCCGGTCTGGAAAACCCACGACGATTTCCAGTAAATCCTCGTCTCCCACCTTACAAGTCCTACGCAGGTGCCCGAGCTCGCCGCACGAAAACTCTTTCTTTCGGACATCGTACGCGTGATATTCTGACAATCCTTTGCCACGTGTCCCTGAACAGCACAGGTAATGCACCGCACGGGAAAGTCACGTTGCTCGACATTCTGTATATGGGGAATTCGGCTGTACGGCGCAGAGTTACAGTCGCGGCCGGCTCGTACGACAGGTGGAGAACACGGACTATACGCACTAGAGGCAACAAGTCAGCCTTTGCACTTCCACAGCTAACTGGCGTAGCTCACAAGAATTACGTGGAACGGACACTAATGTGCATTGAGCGCGCACGTGCGGAGCCAAATTACGTATGACAACACTGACCCGTTCGGGTTCACTCATTTGTAGGCAAAAGGCATCATGAAATGAGCAAATAGAACCAACAAATTCGTACATTGGCTCACCCGGTCTTTGGTATCTGTAAGTATAGTCACATTCTCAATTACGCGTTACGCGAGAAAAAAAAGCCTCAATCCCCCGGTATTTGAAGCCCACAAAGGTATCTTCTTCCAATGACACGATTTTTTCACGGAGTAATTGCGATATAATACTTCACGCTTATTTGCTATGGCTTTCAAGAGTCTATCCTCGGAACTTAGACGCAGACTAGCTATTTTGGTGACTGCAATAGCCATAGAGTACTGGCGGGTTTTAGGGGGATGTCAACGGAGGTAAGTTCTGCAACGCTACTTGGAACAGTGTATCTACTTTAGACGGATCATTGGCGACACTCACCGGGACCTCTCGCTGAGAGGGTTGCGCTATCGGTCATTGTTGACACCACATGCCCACCACAGCTCAGCTACAGTCATCGTTTCGTCAACATCAAAATCGAGGTCCCGTAATAAATGCAAAATTTCTTCTTTTCTTCAGCGTGTAGATAAACCCGACCTAGGCCATTTCATGCAACAGGTACAACATGCAGATATGAGAATCAAGAAATATAGCAGAGTAGCGCAGAAATTATTTGTGCTGTTACAGAAATAACATACATACAAATGAGTTAACAATGCATGTATTTTGCCAATAAAATATACAGAAAGCCACATAGAGCACCACAGATATTCTTGACATTATACTTCACAAGTAGGGAAAAAAANACATAGAGCACCCTAGATATTCTTCACATTATACTTCACAAGTAGGGAAAAATTTACAACAATTCTTTTCTTTCTAGGTTAGCGTAAAATGATTAAAAATAATGGACAAATTTTAGTAAATTGCTCTCGAAACTGGAATAATACAATCTGAACAAAGTTTAACTAAAATATTTACAAATGCCAAACTTATTAATGCAATTTATTGACTAGAATGACAATTGGAGCATTAGAAAGGAGGGCAGCTATATGAGCCCAGTAAAGCCTCATTTTCATAAAACCAACACATTAAACATTATTATTAAAAAATACTATATAAAAGATTGCGATTTCGGTGGAGGCAGTCTAATGACCCATCAAAGCTCCTACCGAACTAAAAACTACTGAATGAGCACAATTAAGACGTAGATAACAACCCCACGCGAGAGTCGTGGAAACCATGATTATTTAAAAAAAGACATCACTTCTTACCCAAGAAAAAAACACCTACGCCGCTCCAAACACTAAAACATTAAAAACAGCCCATCTAACACACAAACTTAGTCCATGGCTCACTGTTTTAATTGTCCTGACGCTCGGTGGCTCAGGTGACAACACAAGTTACAAATAGCCCCATCACGGCTTCACGTCCGTTGGACAAGTGCGGCAATCTAATCCATCGTAGACAACTTCAGGCAACAAGTCGGGCGACGGCAGGGCGTAGAGTAGAAGGAGCTCGAGCCGTGCAACGACTTAAACAAACTAGCTAAATCATAAGAAATCATTACTTAGAAGCAGGGGGGAAATCAAGGGAGGGCGAACAAGGGAAGAAAAAGGGAGGGGATCCTAGCCGAGCAAAGAGTATACATTCGCGTCGAGTAGAAAACAAAGAGAATAACTTGCGCGAGGAGCGATAGCGTCTCAATATGAACAGATTATTCAAGACACCTGATTTCATTCTAACACAAAGACAAATAAAAATATATATTATTTTTAAATTCAACTTATACCCATAAGTTGAATTGAAAGCATATTAGTACAGCGTCATGTGGTACTTACGTCCAATATTTCAAATATGTATTATTAATTCAGCAAACCTGTAATTTTTATGATTGTTTGGCTCGGGCAACATGTCACACTGGAGAATACTGCAGTTCTACTTGCCTGACGTGAGCGTGATGCGGTTTCTCGTCTAATTTGTATTCGTTAATGCACCGGCAGACTGGTTGGCAGTCGTGGGTCCCAGGCCTACGTTTGAAACTTCTCAGTCACCGTGTCCGATATATGGGACGTTGCACTGCGCTCAGCAGAATGAGTGATTGAAGAGATGAGTGTGAAGTGAGGTGAGTATGGAGCAAAACTGGAATGAAAGTGTGGGAGAAACGGGAGATTCCCGAGAAAACCTGCCGACCAGCGGCATCGTCCAGCACAGCTGCCACGTACGAATATCCGGGAGCGACCCCGCTGAGAATCAAACCCGGCTCGCCTAGGTAGGAGGCTAGTAGTCTAACCACTACACCAACGCGCGCAGAACAAAACATTGCCTGATTATGGAAGTCATCTCCCGTCTCGGAGATATCATTCGCTCCTCGATATATTTTCTGTAGTCTCGTAAATACTGTTGCCGATAGAATCAGACACAAGCGCATTTTTACTGGTCGCAATGTATGACAGAGCTTTGTACTGATAATAGTACACTTACGAACTAAAACATTTATTTATTGAAACGCCTAAAATTATACAATATGTGTCTAAATTCGACAAATAAACTTCGACTGCAGCTTTATCACGAAAAACAAAGTGAAAACATATGTACGAATTATGTTTTAAAGTGACTCCTAAGGGCGGTACACTCTTGGAAGTCGGACTTAAGCACTAGTTTATTACAAATACTGGAGCTAATAAATAAGATGGAACTCTGTCTGGATAATGTGTAAAGTTAAATTTGACATATGGATCAACAATCCATCTTTTAAATCCCAATAATTCGAAATAATTGTAGTATCCGTAATTATTTCCACTAAATAATTTAATGACGACAGACAGGTGTTGTACTTTTTAACATNGAAATAATTGTAGTATCCGTAATTATTTCCACTAAATAATTTAATGACGACAGACAGGTGTTGTACTTTTTAACATATCTTTGTTCCGTTACACAGAAGCCAGACACCCAATATTCAATCTTAAATATTTTCTTTAGTATTTTTAACAAACTGGAGTTTCAGGCTCAACTTCACAGATATGTATGGCCCTTAGAATTATCTTTAGACACTAGGTCGTACTTTAGACACTAGGTCGTAGACGTGTATTCACCTTATTTTTCCGCAAGTAACCTGCAGACGAACATTGTTGGTCGAATTCAGATATTAATCTCTGACAAGTGTGCCATATTACTTCTACTNCAAGTAACCTGCAGACGAACATTGTTGGTCGAATTCAGATATTAATCTCTGACAAGTGTGCCATATTACTTCTACTAGAGGTCGGGAGAATCAATGTTACAAGTTTGCCAACTCAGGATGTTCATCACTAGGTAAGCACTAGTGTGGGCAATGTACCATATTTCCTCTACCTGCTACGCTAAAATACATAATAATAGTAATAATCATAAATAAAGTGTACAAAACTTAGTAATTAAGTAAAATCTGNCTGCTACGCTAAAATACATAATAATAGTAATAATCATAAATAAAGTGTACAAAACTTAGTAATTAAGTAAAATCTGTCTCTTTCATTATTTAGTTAGCTTAAAATGTTTATTAAAAGTTACATTTTGGAACAATGCGCACCTAGTGGCGGAAATTTCTTATATGCCAAACTCTCCCATGGTAAATGACGTTTTGTTTCTAACCTGGGCTGCACCTCGAAGTGCGGCTGGTTGGGGATTTGTGCCACTGCTGCGCGCAGGCAGCTCACGGTCTGGCTGGCCCGAACAGTAGCATAGCATGCGGCGGCAATTATTACCGAGCAGAAACGGTCGTTGATGGGCGTTGCAGGAGAGAAGGANGGGCGAGACGTAGTATATTCATATGTTTTAAACGCATCTAGTCACTCCCGGCTGTAAGGAAGAATTGCGACGGCGACGTAAGATAGCATAGACAAGCTTCACGTGTTTTCTGTTTCCTCAGACCTTCAAGCGCTGGCTGTAGGGTTTCAGTACAGCAATCTGCTCAGAGGAGATAATGCATCGTCGCTATTATTTAAAATACTGTTTTACAGAATAATATATGTCTTAAACAGAAGGCTACTTCCAGCAATTTTAGCTGACTTTTGACACTTTTCAACGGCCAGTTTACGTTTCAGTAACCAAATTTATAAGTAGGCAACTAATTACATATTTTTGTTTCTGTCCTGAAAAAAATATTTACATTTAACTATCTACATTTTCTTAAAAATTAGAATAGACACAACTCCTTGCAGTGAGGCACGTACGACAACTAAGGAGGCCTCTCAAGGCTTCATTTTCTCCCCGCAATGTTTGCAATGGAATAGTAAAATCGCCTTTGACCTAAGCCTCGTTATAGTTTACTTCATGTCTTTCAGCATTGACACTTAGATCGGTAAAATCTGGCCAGTCAGATATGGCCTCTGTCTTGTGTATTTGATATCAACACAAGCGTCGTTAGGCAAAGACAGCTCAGATCCCAGTTAATGTACATAAAATACGTTGGGGTTGGATTATTACAAGTACTGCCAGTGCTTCTGAGAAGTAAAAATAAACTTTCATATAAGTTTAGCTTTAACGAGCACATAAGTTATTTTCCTGCAAAAACCATGCAGTCCAAACAACTTCCAAAAAGACTTTATGGAATGGCATAAGAATTTTGTGGTCTTGCAATCTGATAGTTTGTTTGTTTCGATCGTTTCGCCCATCGCTTACTCCACACATGCATATTCGTGTTTAATTTCTCAAAATCTGCCACGTGACATCCATCTAATTATAAGCCATTTATGGTTACTTACACTTTCTGAAGCACTGTTAAAATTCTACTTTTAGTTACCAATTACGTATCCTTCCGCTTAGTGTAAATATAAACACTACAGTGATTTCTACATTTTAACTGTCAAATGCCATGTTTACTGTTTCCAGGTGATCAAATAAATCTGTCATATTTCAAAATCCCTTACATAAGAATTTTCGAAATTTAGGTCTATAACAAGGTCAGACTTTCTAACAATGTCTGTCTTGACGATAGTTCTTATGGTTATTATTTTGCATTCTTAACATATGCGTGTTATACACGATATAGCACATTACACATAATACACGTTAATATTTTGCCACGACTGGGTTTAACCCTGTTGCAACTGCGGGGAAAAGAACTCTAGCATTTAACTTCTTGTTATAAATATGCGCTGTGTTATTTCGTTAAAAGTACGACCTCAGTTGGAATAAACATTAAATCGAAGTAGCAACCAGTGCGACGGAAAATACAGTTTTTTTTTTCAAGCACACAACTTGCGTCGCTTATTTTTTGTACGTAGGCAGCGACAAACTTAAAAGACAGTGGTGAATATGCACAAAAATAAACATACCGTAACTTTAACTTCGCATATACTTCTTTGCATAGACACTTAGTTTTTATTGGGTTTATTAAAATATTTATTAAAAATTATCTGGCTGTACTTTGTAATTTGTTGGTATTGTGGCAAACATTCAAATCACAGAAACGTTAAGCACGTTACACAACTGTGTTTCAAACATTAAAGTAAAGTTACAAAGCTGTAATAAATAAACATACGAGACATTCAAATAATTAATTTCTTCATAAAAACAGTTCACGGTTAAAGTGTGTAAATCTCGCACGTGCAATATTTGCAATCACACACACACACACACTCTCCCTCTCTCTCTCTCTCTCTCTCTCTCTCACTGACTCAGCGTAGCGGAGACGCAGATATAAGTACCCCTTCACACGCGGTGGTCACGACATCCGTCACGGTACATTTACTCCTACCGTCACAACACAGATTTACCACAACATCGTAACTTGCCTGGGTAGGTTTAGAAAGCACAGCGTTTACGAACTTGATGTAGAGATTGTAATTATTTTTCGAAGGAAGAAACATTAACCCTTCATTCAGCGAAAAGCGACACGCCATGTCATGTCGCGACTCACCACTTCTGCCAAATTTGGATTTTTAACCGTCCCGCCATCACATCTAAATATATAATAACAAGTTTTCATACATTGAAATCACGTTTCAGTTTTAAATTACAAATTCAGAAATCATTATCTTTGCTGTAACAAATATGNATCCGTCACGGTACATTTACTCCTACCGTCACAACACAGATTTACCACAACATCGTAACTTGCCTGGGTAGGTTTAAAAAACACAACGTTTACGAACTTGATGTAGTGATTGTAATTATTTTTCGAAGGAAGAAACGTTAACCCTTCATTCTGCGAAAAGCGACACGCCATGTCATGTCGCGACTCACCACTTCTGCCAAATTTGGATTTTTAACCGTCCCGCCATCACATCTAAATATATAATAACAATTTTTCATACATTGAAATCACGTTTCAGTTTTAAATCACAAATTCAGAAATCATTATTTTTGCTGTAACAAATATGAAATCTGCAAAATTTGAAAACAAATATAATTTTCCTACTACTACAAGTACTTAAAAACTTCCCGAGAGAGAGAGAGAGAGAGGGAGAGAGAGAGAGAGAGAGAGAGAGAGAGAGAGAGAGAAATAGAGCTACAATCTCTGCTCCGTCTATTCAAGTTCCTTCTAACGAAAAAAAAAAAAACACTACGTCACTGGGGCCTACGCACCGTTATTTGCGCTGATAATTTTAACTGCAACAATGAAGTATGTCTCCATCAGTTTGAATCGGCAACATTTAATCTACAAATGGCGTACCAAAAAACTAAGTTAAAACAATATTTTAATTGTGAACTATTTTCTTATTAGCCGTTGCAAACAGGACACTGCTCTCCCGGTTTTTAATTAGTTTTGAATAAATATTAAAATTTTTAGAAGATATTAATTTAAATATGTATTTATTCAATAACGTAATACCTTAAAGTTAACCACAGTTTGATATAATTGTGGTATACAAGTTGTATAAAAAAAAACAGGTATACATGTTACTCCTAGGATAATTTCAAAGGTTTGATTAAATACATCCTAAGAAACCGTGAATGACTGTATCCGACATTTATTACATATTACTAGACTCCTACAAAATTCGCATTTATTATTTTAAGACACAATATACTTGACACACATGTGTGAGTCTGTCGCTTTTGTCATTGGACAACAGCTTACTTGTTACGCCCTGGACAGTTTTGAACAAATAGGACACAACCACTGATACAGTGGCCAAATGACGTCCAATAAAGGCATAAAGGAAACTGGGTCCTCGCTGTGACAGAATCCAGTAAACAAATGACTGACGCTGACTCGAATATATACAAGACGACGAAGTCTAGCACGAGGTCATATGATAATAACTCGAATGTTGCACGTTTGTACATATTACACCTCTCAATCATGGCTGAGGCTGGAACGTGAGGGTTTTATACTCAAAGCCGCCGTAGTTCATTTTTTAAATGTTTTTAAAGAATGTATTTTTTAAATATTGGTTACCACTTTCTTATTTATATTTCGAAGGTTTTTTTTTTCAGAACGAAAGTTTTCTTTACAGTGCAAATGACATAACCACAAAGACGTCTGCTGACTTATTGCAACAACAATGCAATATTATCATAGTCATTACGATATAGATCAAAACAACAAATATGTTTGTGGCAACCCTACTTTGCGCTGGTTCATATTCACACATACTTTTCTTAGTGTCAACAAATCATGTGTTGTAGCAAAGAAAGCGTTTTTACAGCGAGGGTGAGAGATGCCTTCAGTTCCAGATGAATTAACATTTTGGGCGCGGCAGGACACAGATAAAAGTTTCCCATACGTTCTGAATGCACTGCAGTTTCACTGCCTTCATTAATTTCTATAACAGCTGAGAAGAAGAAAGTTTTTATTTTATGGAAACTATCTGATAGATGATAACAGGAAGAGCAAACCTGTAATGGAGATTTCAGGAAATGTGCCGAGCTTATAACCTATGTCTGGTAGGCCCACAAAATGCAGAAAGCATTCTCTGCTACCAGTTTCGGAGAAAAAATAAAACATAAATCCAATACGGCGGAGACCAATCCTTCTTAAACGAAGGACAACTACAGGTTGTTCACAGTATACTGAGCACTTTTGAAAGCCCTGCTAAGATCTACTTGTATGCACATTGTGCTCCACCATATGTGAAACTGTCATTGGCATAGGCCTCGTCACTTTATTCATGCGTGGATCAAGTAATAAGTTCAAAAATGTTTCAAGTTTCACACTGACATGCGTTAAAAAAGCAGAAAGCAAAAGTAATAATTTCAGTATTCAGAAATGCTTCCATAACACATCTAATTCAACGTTAAAGCATGGAACTACTTTCGCTTCAATGCTACCAACTTCACTGGGTACATGCCGGTCATTGTGACCATTAAAATATATGCAGGTAGGGACAGTGACCTTTTTCAAAGGCTGATTTCGGAATAAGTGCACACCTATTCGTGAACAGCCTTTGGGTGGAGGAGGGGCACCCCCCCTTCCTCCAGAGTTTGTACTACATCCGCACTAAGTGGAGCCGTGGTGGTGTATTGGTTACACTACACGCCTTCCACCTAGGCGAACCGGGTTCGATCCCCGTTAAGGTCGCTCGCGGAATTTCTTAAGTGGGAATCATGCTAGACGAAGCCGCCGGTCGGTGGGTTTTCTCGGGGATCTCCCGTTTCCCCCGTCCTTCCATTCCGGCGCTGGTGCATACTCACTTCGCTTCACCCTCGTCGGATCTCAAGACAAATATGTTAAGAGCCACCCGAATCTCTTCACTCACTCACCCGCGCGCTGAGGAACGACGGACGTGGCCGTCGACTCATCGCCTCCCCGGGCGCGACGGTCCATACGAGATAGGACTTCCGCGAAGCAGCCGGAAGTGGATGAAGACGTCGCTACAGAATGGCGCCGTGATTGGCGTCTGTGGGGGTGAACGAGCGCTTCGTTACCGGTGCAGTTTCCTCGGGCTAATTACACATTCAGCGGCGGGGCCCACCCCTCAGACCACCCCCCGACGTTATTACAGCCAGAAAGTTGGTCGCCGCGGATTGCTAAGCCAACAAGCGAGCGTGTTAACCCCCGTCGTCGCGTGTCTCGTCAATTATTGAGGCGCCTCGGCGTCGTCTCTCTCCGCGCTTGACGACGACAACCTGCGACAGTCGTGGCGTGCTTAACGACGGCCGTGCTGTCATCACACATCTCCTCCTTTGTCACCTATCGGAGAGAATGAATGGGATAGGATGGCAGATGAGAGTAATAATGCCATTTTGGATTATTCAGTTTTCAACCCTAACCCCGCATCCCTATTCCTTATTCGTTTCAAAATTATTGGTTGAGCGAAGAGATTTGGGCGGCTCTTAAAAGCAAGGTCTTGAGGGCCGATGAGGGTGAAGTGAGGTGAGTATGGAGCAACTCCGGAAGGAAAGGGTGGAGAAACGGAAATACCCGAGAAAACTCGCCGACCAGCGGCATCGTCTGGCACGAAAATCCAAAGTGACCCGACCGGGAATTGAATCCGAACCGGGTGGGAGGCGAGGAGTTTAACCGCTCAGCCACCACGGCCCCTCGAAATTATTGGATTTATGAATCCGTTGTCTATTGAAGAAGTATGGAGGTCAAAGTGACCCTTAAATTATACTGTCCCAATTTAATTAAGAGAAGCCGACGTTAATCCCAAGCCACGAACAGTAATGTCGTAAAGATAAATAAAGATAAATATACATGCATCATTCGAAGATGAACTAATTAAAAATATTTCCTATCGAATAAACTGTAATGCGGGCAAAATTGGGAAACATGGTATGACGGTAAAAGTTATAACAAAACATCAAATAATCCCAATTGTCTTTTATCTCTGTGNAAAATTGGGAAACATGGTATGACGGTAAAAGTTATAACAAAACATCAAATAATCCCAATTGTCTTTTATCTCTGTGTCTTTATAGTTTCTTAGCCGTTTATATATTTTTCATATAATTTATTTCCCATATCTTAATTGGTCTCACGGTTTCAACGTTATATTTGTTTGAAGTTTAGTTCTCGCATGATTATACTCAGTAATTGTCATGAGAACTACTTAGGCGCCATTTATACCAGGGCAATTAGAAGCCAACACGCGCGAACGGGCATAAGCGAACCATTCGCGCATGTTTGTTACAATTGGCTCTCGTTTGATTCGGAGCTTTTCGCCCCGCTGTAAACGAGGCGCGATCACTTATCATCAGCGAACACGCATATCCTTTGATGATACGATGAAAGCCCGATAACGAACGCATCACCAGCAAATGCGAACCAAACCTGAACAAACATGGACGATGGGTGCTGGTTCGCGCTCGCATACAGTTTACACCCGCGAGAATGCTCGGTTCGCTGATGATAGTTCGCATGTTATAACTTCATATTCGGTTTTAATACTGTAATTGTGCCTTCTGTTTATATTTAAATGAATTAGCACTCGCAAAACAAAATGATTGACAAAAATTAGTTTTAATTAATGATAATTAACAAAAACTTGAACCGCTATCGATTTAATGCTCATATCAGCCAATTTTTACGCGACTTTTATTTCAGAGAAAAGATACAATTAAAATGTAAAGGAAAAAAAACGTTATAGTAAAACACATATCGGACAGGTTTTTAGATGAAGCGTTGATGTAGAAATAAGTAGGTAAACATTTTGAATAGTGATGATTCTCTGCACGTTCACAATTTGAGCAATTGTATTTTTATTTTTATTTTTAGAAGAAACTGGAAATCTGGAAATGGTACTTGTTTATAGGCAGGTTAGTTACTTAAAATTAGTTTACAAACCTCATATCGAAGTCCATCACCAAGATGACGTCATCGTTCCTTGGTGAAGGGGAGAGGTCACCAACACCTGCCCATTACCACATGCGAGGCTGATGTCACTCCCGCCTGCTAGAAGCGCCAACGTCTTGCGAGCAATTGCGCGAGTTTTCTGGCCATCACCTTCCTCGGCGCGACTCGAGGTGCGAAGAACATTCTGGTCCAGGTCACCCATATATAAATGTCGCGCCGCACCTCTGTTTCGGNAGCGCGACTCGAGGTGCGAAGAACATTCTGGTCCAGGTCACCCATATATAAATGTCGCGCCGCACCTCTGTTTCGGCAGTCTTCAGTGGCCAGTTGCAACGAGTGCGTGTGACATAGGTATGGTTAAATCTAGTCAGGTTAGGAACAAAACGAGACTTCTTTTGAAAGAGTTTGGAATAAGGAAAATTTCCGCCCGCAAGATGCGCTGGTGTTCCCAAGAGGTCACTTTTAAGCTGTAGGTAAATCGAGAAATTCTATATATCTTTGTGTAAAAGTCAGTGTTTTGCTCAAATTGTGATATATTTATATTTGCCCCAAACAAAATTTCAAGCACTAGCATTATTTCGTAACTTTTTCCCACGCCCTCCAATAGTGTTCACAATAGTAAACAGTAAAAACACAACTACGTTTGGCATTGGGCGTTTATAAGCAAACTTAACCCAATGGGAAAACGTTTCCAATTTAAGTGCGAAAAATATGTAGCTGTGATTAAAAGAAACTCTGTACTTTTCTCCTTTCGCTTAAGGAAATTGCGCAGGAAAGTATAAAAAGAACATTTTTAATATTTTCAATATTATATTTTTAGATTCAGTTGTGATAATTAAACTAAGTTATTGTGTAAGCCTACATTATGCCAAATTCAATTTACNATTATATTTTTAGATTCAGTTGTGATAATTAAACTAAGTTATTGTGTAAGCCTACATTATGCCAAATTCAATTTACGATAGAATATTTACAAATGTGTAAATATATTTCGTTATATTTCCTCTCTATTGCGAAGAGCAAAGTTAATTATTTACGCAGGTTGTGACACAGAACAACTCGGAACATTCTATATGAATACATTTACTTTGTGAAAAAATTGCAATGATCCCGTTTATTTTCAAACAAATCAAAAATATTCAGTACATGTGCGGCACCAGTGCTACCCGAAGGCGATAAACTTAAGTTACCAAGCTAAAAGCATTGAGACTCTCATCATGAGTACAATAAACCTTAGACATGGGTAAGGTTACTTCTACTACAGGTTAGGAAATCAATATATTGGTAATTTATGAGTGAAGATTAAGTGGATGTTGGTCAGTATTAGGACAGTGAATAGGGCCAGTTATAACTGAGCATAGTAAAAATATTGCACTCCCTAGTAAAAAAAGTAAGTGTAGACAGAACGGGCAGACAGTTGTATTTTATAAATAATAGTTGTATGCATTTCATAACATTGTGAATAAATTAGGGAAATAAAGTATGTTATTTAATTTAATAAAGTACTCCATCCCTCACGAATCTGCATATGCCACTAGTAGGGATAAGGAGAAAGGCACCAGGTGCCAACGGACCAACATGTTGTAATGTCACCCAACCACCATTTTATATGCGGCTGACCCTGACCTCACGCCTATGAACTTGACCTCGTGCCTGTGATGATAAATAACTTTAAACCCAAAAAATTCCAAAAAATTCTTTAAAAGTATCCAGAAAAATTAAAAAACTTATATGCAACTAAGATCCCAACTCGTAAACCAGCAGGTGACTAACCCCGAACACCAACCCCTTCAATGTTTGTGTGTTATTGAATCAACCCCAATCNATTATATTTTTAGATTCAGTTGTGATAATTAAACTAAGTTATTGTGTAAGCCTACATTATGCCAAATTCAATTTACTATAGAATATTTACAAATGTGTAAATATATTTCGTTATATTTCCTCTATATTGCGAAGAGCAAAGTTAATTATTTACGCAGGTTGTGACACAGAACAACTCGGAAAATTCTATATGAATACATTTACTTTGTGAAAAAATTGCAATGATCCCGTTTATTTTCAAACAAATCAAAAATATTCAGTACATGTGCGGCACCAGTGCTACCCGAAGGCGATAAACTTAAGTTACCAAGCTAAAAGCATTGAGACTCTCATCATGAGTACAATAAACCTTAGACATGGGTAAGGTTACTTCTACTACAGGTTAGGAAATCAATATATTGGTAATTTATGAGTGAAGATTAAGTGGATGTTGGTCAGTATTATGACAGTGAATAGGGCCAGTTATAACTGAGCATAGTAAAAATATTGCACTCCCTAGTAAAAATGGTAAGTGTAGACAGAACGGGCAGACAGTTGTATTTTATAAATAATAGTTGTATGCATTTCATAACATTGTGAATAAATTAGGGAAATAAAGTATGTTATTTAATTTTATAAAGTACTCCATCCCTCACGAATCTGCATATGCCACTAGTAGGGATAAGGAGAAAGGCACCAGGTGCCAACGGACCAACATGTTGTAATGTCACCCAACCACCATTTTATATGCGGCTGACCCTGACCTCACGCCTATGAACTTAACCTCGTGCCTGTGACGATAAATAACTTTAAACCCAAAAAATTCCAAAAAATTATTTAAAAGTATCCAGAAAAATTAAAAAACTTATATGCAACTAAGATCCCAGCTCGTAAACCAGCAGGTGACTAACCCCGAACACCAACCCCTTCAATGTTTGTGTGTTATTGAATCAACCCCAATCNACTCGTAAACCAGCAGGTGACTAACCCCGAACACCAACCCCTTCAATGTTTGTGTGTTATTGAATCAACCCCAATCCACCCCACCACTTTATTCCGCTTATATTCTGTTTAATCCCTAACCACCTAATTAACCCCTTCCAACGAACCATTGGCTTACTTCACATCCAGCCACCCGCACCCCTAAACTACCACTAGCATCATTTGCCCACTACAGAGCAACTCCCACCACTAGACTGCGTTAGTGATGTAATGATGATGACACATTGCTCGCTCGTGATCTGACGGAAGCAATCTTAAAGACATTGCATAACCAACTTCTCACTAGCCTAGACTTGAACAAATATATTTGAAAATTACGAATACAGTATTTCCGAGGAGTGTACATGCGTGACGACCTATCGCGCAAGCCTAAAAAAAATGAATATGGAATCATAAGTTTGAAAGCAGACCCGGGACACATTGATCCACTTACGTGACATTTCGCTCTCTACAGATAATCAATATAAACAAAGGTACGCCATGCCATAGTTCTCCGTCTGATGCGAGAGGTAANCATTTCGCTCTCTACAGATAATCAATATAAACAAAGGTACGCCATGCCATAGTTCTCCGTCTGATGCGAGAGGTAAAATATCACCCTTTCTTACCTAAAGTTTACAGCATTCAGTCTGGTAAGTCATTTTTTATGTTTGTCTCTTCCAACCAATTAAAAAATCTGCTCCAATTTATAACATATGTTTGGATCAGCGAGCTNCATTTCGCTCTCTACAGATAATCAATATAAACAAAGGTACGCCATGCCATAGTTCTCCGTCTGATGCGAGAGGTAACATATCACCCTTTCTTACCTAAAGTTTACAGCATTCAGTCTGGTAAGTAATTTTTTATGTTTGTCTCTTCCAACCAATTAAAAAATCTGCTCCAATTTATAACATATGTTTGGATCAGCGAGCTACTGAAGTGTTGATATAAAGATGAAGAGATCATTTATTGGTGTGCTTGCGATCAGCATCCTGACGTCGTTATTGGTGGTATCATCGCTGACCACAGAACAACCGCCTACATTGTCGGCAGTTGATATGACAACAAGTTTCCTGACATGCCCTGCTGGATCGCGAACCGGTGACAAACATGTAGAAATAAGAGCGAGCTAATGACGTACAACCTAGTAACAACATTATCGACACTACGGCATAGCGGCTTCCTGATCGCCATTTTGAGGGAATACTCACCAAAATGCTGTACCCGAGCACCAAATGGAGTATAACAGCAACACGTCGACGAGTCTCATCATGGACGAGGACTGGGATAAGCTCAATCAGTGNTCATCATGGACGAGGACTGGGATAAGCTCAATCAGTGCGAAGGTGAATTCAGCTAACATCCCATTTGACCAGCTCCAATCCCGTAACTAATACAGTGAAGCGTTGTCCACTCTCCTCACACATCCATCAAGGAGCCTCACACCCAGAGGAACCCTGTGGTCCGGCCGAGGCACTACCTAGCATCTATTGTCTCTCCAGGACAGTGCCGGAGCTGTGTCGCTACTCACTACATCGACCCTTCTCAGGGTAGAGTACCCTCATGGCCTCCTTCACCAAGACCCTCACACCCAGAGGAACCCGTGGTCTGGCCGAGGCACTACCTAGCCTCTACTGTCTCTCCAGGACAGTGCCGGAGTTGTTTCGCTACTCACTGCGTCGACCCTTCTCAGGGGAGAGTACCCTCTAGGCCTCCTTCGGCTTGAGAAGTTTCAGCCACTGCCACTATGAATCCAACCACAATAGATTGGACCCCGTGAGAACCTCAGGTAGGGCCGTTCTGATCACCCGTGGCATTATCTCAAATTTGCATCACACTAATGATTAGCTCCACAGTTCAATTTCCATGATCTTGAATTTATTCACAATGAAATGTATATATTTCGGTTCTGTAAGAGTAATTAATGACTGGCTAGAGTCCTGGACACGAAGGTATCACCCAATAATTAAATTGCACTTCTTGGTTTCCGCACATAAATGTTAAATCTAGCTTAGCCGTTAAATGAGCACGCAAAGTTTCCGAGTTTGTGATTACGACGTTTGGCGTTTATAAAGTAGTTTATTATGAAGATAATTATGAATGCTGGAAGCTTTTTCATTAAAGCATAATCGTTTTTCTTTACTTTCCGTGAAACTATATCAAGAAATATCGAATGAGTAATAAAAGTATTTTTATGAAAATGTTCTATAGCTCACATGACATTACTATATGCATTGTATTGTACCAAAGATTGTTCTTCAAAATGACGAAGAGTAAGGTTATTGTTAGCACCTGAGTTTATTAACTCGTACCTGCAATAGGTGTAATCATGCCATCGCCAAATCATAGAGTCGAACTCAGATCCTTCAGTCCAAGTCTGTCACCTTTTCAAGCGGAGCTATTTATTCCTGTGAAGTTAAGCGAAAAAAGTTGGAAATTATAATGGTTTGTAAACGATTAGCTTAAATAATATTATTTGTTTCACGTCACTGGAATTGATGGTCGGTGAAGCAGAATTTGACTGAATTAGGCTAGCAGCATGCTTAATGAGAGTCAAACGTCAAAAGTCGGCGATCACTCGAGAATAAGAGCTTGGTTGATTGGGAACTGTAGTGCTGAAACCCAGTCGGAATGTGTCATCGCAGTTGCAGCGCCTGGGATTAGTTTCTGGCGAGGGAGAGAGAGAGAGAGAGTACAAAACAAGTCCGTGTCTCCGCAGACAGTGCCAACTTGTTCCGTGCGTCAGCGAGCTGCGACTTGTAATTTGCGAGTGCCTCCTGGCTGCTGGTGGAGCACTACGACGAGGCGTGGGTTTGTCGAGAAGGGGAGAAGGAGTGCGAGGTTCTCGGCTCGACAGCCCACGAGAACCCTGCGGCCTCGTTAATATGCAAGGCGCGTCCGGCGCCCGCTAACAAAGCAACTGTCACAGTCGCCGCGTCGCGACGTAATTACCAGGCGAGGATACTGTGGCGGCTGCGTGGGGGGTGGAAAGACGCCAGGGAGCGGTGCCAGATTACGGTTCCGTCCCTGTCTACCCCCCGAGTCGAGTAACACCACTACCCTGACCGCTACTGTTTCCATCTCCATCTAACAAGTTCCACGTACACTCCAACAACTCTTTAACTTCTACACGTAAGTTAATTGAAATTTGAATATGAAAGTATATGCTCTCTACAGACTTTTAAAATCTGAAACTGAAATTATGCAGATATTATTTTCAAACCATTGCTGTACTCTTTAGTGCAAGTTTAATAACTGCACTGTCTCCCAAATATTTGCCACTTTGAATCTAAGAGCTCTTGAAATTCCGTACTATTAACAGATAGCTGCAGTTTCATGAGACCAACCAATTTTTTTGGACAGGTTATATTTCCCACTATTCACCTCTGAATGCCTGTTCACATATCAAAATGGCAACAGCTAACAGGTGGTCATCTCATATAAAATATTATCTAATCTAGCAACTCCAAAAGACGGGCCAGCATCCGAACTAAGAACTCTCAATGGCGGCGTCCAAGATATTGGTGGCAGACTAATAACAAGTCGGAGATGTAATAGTGGAATAATACCAGTTAGACGGTTGTATTTTGGAAAGGTAGTACTGAAAAAAAAAAANCAAGTCGGAGATGTAATAGTGGAATAATACCAGTTAGACGGTTGTATTTTGGAAAGGTAGTACTGAAAAAAAAAAAAACGAATGAAACTCCTGAATAACACCATAGAGAATGGTTTTTTTACCATGGTGAGTTTAAGTCTTANAAAAAAAAAAAACGAATGAAACTCCTGAATAACACCATAGAGAATGGTTTTTTTACCATGGTGAGTTTAAGTCTTAATAAATATGCAAGGCTTCCCGTTTATGTGCAAATGACATTTACCTTTTTTGATAGGCATACCTATTCCTACTTTCTAATGGTACGTTAGTTTATTTATATATAGATTCCAGCTTGGCTCAAGCTTGAAGATTCTCTATGTAGAAAGAAGGAACTTGATGTACCAACCTGTATAGTTTACAGTTAGAAGACAGATCTTACAGCTGCTGGCTACACCGCGTGGCGGAGGCATCGCGGGCTGGCAGGCTGTGGAAAGAAGATAAAGAAACTATCCTGGATGGCGTACTGGATGAATATAGCAGGATAGAAGGACGAGTTCGGAAAGAGGCAGGCAAACCTACGAACTATTGCCAGACATCAGATCAAGAATGCGCTGTAAACGGCTATGGGTGAACCACTACAGTATACAGCTTCTTACAGGCCATGGAAATTTTAAGGCCAAACTTCACAGCCTGCGGCTCGTGGTGTCCCCGCTTTGTGAGGTATGCGGAGTAGATGACACCGTCCAACACGTCTTGTCGAACTGTTTGAAAACTGAAGACCTGAGGGAGCAGTTTCAAGAACAAGTGGAAGAGTTGGGCATTCACTTGGAAGCTAACTCTATAATGGAAAACAAACAACCTCATAGGATGTGGAATGAATTCGCNAAGAGTTGGGCATTCACTTGGAAGCTAACTCTATAATGGAAAACAAACAACCTCATAGGATGTGGAATGAATTCGCAACCAAAATCGGAATGAGACTTGAAGATTTTGATAAATGGAACAGGCGAATTTCTGAAGACCCATGATAGGGTACTGAGGTAAAGGCTTTAATGAGTAAAAGTCGGAGTATCTTAGATTGGCGAGGACAGGTTTTTAAAGAGAAAACCGGTAGAATACCGAGTAACGGCAAGAAAGAAAAGTGAATGGCCCGAAGAGACTAAGAGGAGAAGTACCGTGCACTGCCTTACTCATCAGAGTACAGATGCAGTGCGGGAGGATGGAGGGTGTGTTGGCCTTCGGGCCTTAAAAACCTGCTGGCTACACCGCAAAGCCCAGTTGTTTTAGAAAGTCAGGCATGGTTCAACCGGAAATGTTAAACTTCCAGGCAAGCTTCCTAATGGAGGTGCGTACATTTGCCGATACGCATGTCTTCATACGTCGTTATGGAGTACTGATTCAAGTGCTCTACCTTCCGTATCTTGGAGTCTGTTCACTGGCACAAAGTTCTTCCCTGCAGCCAAGAGCTGTTTGTTTTTACAGGCCTACCTAGAAACATGGAAATTGTGCGTTATAGCACCTAGGTAGACGGAATTAAAGCATAAGTGTCACGTTTCTCATTGGACCTCCGCATAGCCGACACACTCTAGGACTCACAACCACTGTAGTTACTTTCAGCACTCTCATGGCTTCATTCCATGTGGCTGAGTGGAACATAAGAATGAGGTTTGCATGTGTTGGCAGCCAATGAACAAGTGACTTGTATTCGAGAGTGTGGATGACTGTGGAGTCTGGCGTTATACCATTTAATAACGCGAAATGATGGGGTCTGTACCTATGTCTCACGCGCTCACCACGCTACGATACATTCTTGGTACCGCATGTCCCACTTTGAACTCACGCTACAAATTGACTCTAAATCATGAAGTTCCAATACCCTAAACAGAGCACTGTAACTTTTCCAATGGTACCTGCAGCTACACTAAAACTGCGTAAGTGGTTCCTGTTATGTTACCGCCAATGGGTATTATTACTTACGGCTCTATCAGCCCCGTATAACAGAAGGCAGAAAGAATTGAATACCTGTAGTGTGCATTTCGACCATGTATAACTGAACAACCTGACAATGTATTTATATTTTTTATACATATTAATTATGAAAAAAATAAGTTTTAACTGAAATAAAAGTTTTATATACTTGTCACAAGCTTAAATTCCAATTTTTTTTTGTCAAATGGCTTTACAGAATTTTTTGCACTAATATTACTCCGTTATTCCTTACTTATATATTTTGAAGTTAAATGTTTTAAATGCTATCTGGAAACATTAAAAAAATATTTGGTAATAACTTATTTTAAAAACTTTTACGTGCTCTTATAACGACGGTATTTTTGTTATATTTATTTCCTTTGCCTTTAAATTTATTTATAAGTGTAATGTAAAGCAAAAATCCGTATTATATATATAAAGTGGAGTTGCTTTTAAATATTTACTAAAAGACGCACTTAATATTCAAAATAAGCTTAGAGTATTTTACGGCATGTATTGACCATGATGAGTTTTTATAGAATATTTTCTTACTCTACATATTATATCATATCTGATATAACTGGTTATTTAAATTTATGTGATCGCAATAAGTATTGTAATGTTTGACCACCTTCCAATGCAATGAGGATGTAATATTTTATTTTCTTGTAGGCACTTGTTTTCGTAGATCATTAAATAATTTAACACCATTTCTACACTCTTTCATGTATTGCACTGCCATATTTGAAAATTAAAGAAAGTTGTTAACCAAATAAAAAGCAAGAAAGTAATTATCTATAAAAAAAAAATACGAGAAGCTGGGGAACTACGTGGCTCATTACCGCACTTGAGCTTGTGGATTGTGTGTTGGAAAAACGTAATAAATTGTATCTGGTTTTCTGTCTGAATAAATAAAACAAGCATGTTCTCAGAATTAATTGAATACAAAAATTATAAATTTTTAGAAAATATATGATAATTTATATTATAATTGAACTTGCACCAGAATTTTGTTCTTTCGTTTGTAATCCATGCTTAAATATTATTAGTCTTGTTAAAAAATGGTACCTTAGTACACGGAAGCAAAGGTTCATGTATTAATATTTTCATGTTTATATATATTAAAGTTACGACGGTTTCAACAAGTATGATTCTTCGCATAATATACTATAGTATATATATGTATAATGATCACAATAAAATCAGGTATTTATTACTCTCCCCCTCCCTCCCCCCAGGGAAAAGCCAAGGATCAGGTTTATTCAACGTAGTTCCCTAGACTAACAGTTCCACCTTATCTTCGAGACGATAACAAGTCAATAAGTATTCTTACAGCTAAGTTTATGCTTAAAAAAATTACTTTAAAATAATATTTGTCTAGGCGCATAAGTTTGTGATAACATTTTAATTCAATGTATCACTTTTTTACTTCAGAATCACATTCGCAGTAGTCCCAGTCACGTCTGTCTAGAGCAACAAATAAATAAATACAATTAAAATGTTTCATAGAGAATACACTTCCATTAAAGAAGTAATCATATTCTGTGACATACACTAAAATGTAGCATACACATAACTTAACAAAAAATTTGACAATCGTTAAATATGAATACATTTTTGTGTTATCAGTGGTAGCAATGTGTTTACAGTAAACATTAAAGTGCTTATTGTGTTAGTGTTAGTAACCAAACGAATGTCACACACTTAGATGTGGTAAACGTCAAAAATCATCTTCATTGGGCTTATAACAATATCTTCGTAAACAGGTAACTTTTTGATAGGATTATAACGTACACTAGCAAGAGATTTCGCAATTATTCAAGAAGTTAAGCATTCTCTTAGAACAGCTAAGGTCATATATGTTTTAGAAGCTTTAGTGAACATGGATAATAAAATGTACGAAGACTCTGATGTCAACGGTCCTGAGAAATGCGGAAGAATAAACCCGATAGCTCGCATTCCTATGCTCAGAGAAAGCTTTCACCCGGACATGAGCCCGTTCATCAGATCGTCTTTCCAAAGAGTGCTCGAAGACGAACCATTATCAGAAATGATAGTTGCAAACCTGCAAGTGTCTTCTGGTATCAACGAGGATATCCTGACACTCGCAGCCTCTGCCAAGGATGCTAGTGAGTTTCACGAGGCTAAGCTGAACGATATTCGAAGTGTTGAAAACAGTCTAATGCAGTCCCACGCAGAGTTTCTCGTGAAAGATGATTTCCTCATGAAGAATCGCAAGTTCCTTGAAACTGCAAAGCTCAAGCCGTCTGTCTTGTTTGAAAAACTGGACGAAAAGATAGTGAAAAGTTACAATCTTATTCAAGCAGACGATCTCCTACCAGAACCGTACAAAGTTTGCATTGACTTTACTATTGAAGGATTCGATTTAAAATATTTTCAAGATTGTTGTGATTTAATTGAAGAAACTTCAGAAATGGCTGGCATCGATAAACATCGGAGAACGATGAGAAAAAGAGGCGAATTCCATTATATTGGCGGACAACAAGGTAATTTTATTCTTGAGCCAAACAGTGTTACATTCAGAAATTTTAAAGTAGGCCAAGTGTATGAGAAGTTAGTTGCATTAATAAACGTCGGTAATAATCCAAGTAGGTTCTCCTTACAGACGAAATATTCGAGCTCAAGCTTTCTTGTTTCATGCGATACTCTGCCAGGGCGAACGAAACTGGTTGCACCGGGAATGGTGGTCAAGTTGAGAGTAGAGTTCATGTGTAGTAGTTTAGAAACATTGACGGAAAAATTGGAAATTAATGTGGAGGGAGGGAAACCACTCGTACTGACAATGACTGCTTTCAGGGAACCACCAGTGTTGATGTCACTCTCATGTGCAGAAGTAGGTGGTGATCTCACAAGGAGAGAAAGGGCTTTGTCGAAGTGTATCGAATGTGGTACGTGCTGGGTTGGAGAGGCTGTCATACTGACGGTTCCGATGATAATTACTGAGGGCCGTGGAAGATTCTGCATTTTAAGTGAAGACGAATGGTTATCAGGCAGTCGACTGCACCTCTGCGCTTCTGATATACTGCAAATTCATCCGTTTACCATACATCCTAGGTATTTCGAATTAAATGTGGGTGAGATTGTTACTTTTACTGTAACATTTACACCGAAAAATGATACTTTATACTCGGAAGAAATTTTCATTATTAGTGATAACCTTTCTTTTGAAGGAGTGAACATTGTGGGCGACGCTTTGCTGTTTAGACACGAGTTCATTCATATTCCTGAACTCGAGAAATCAGTAGTGATTGATATGGATATGGACGACAATTCAAGGTACTTCATTGATCTTGGTGCAGCAAACTGCGGTAACCAAAGTAATAAATCGTTCAAAATAAATAATACTTCCAGTATTGGTATCTCATACATTTGGAGTGGCCGAATGTCCAAGGTAGAATTTCCAACAACGGACGATTTCATAGACCTGCCACTCAATAATATATTTGTTTCTCCGCAGAGTGGCATAATAAGCCCATATACCTACGAAGAATTTAATCTTCAATGTCACTTGAGTGAACACAAATGCGGAATTTATCGAGCCGTAAAAAGTTTAATAATTTGCAATATTCCTAAGATGGCAATTGGAGTGAGCAGCAAGGCTATAAACGTTCTAGATACAAGCGAAGAGAAGGAAACTGTCGATATATTACTGGCGGAGATTGAAGTTTGGATAAGACAAACATGTTTTGAACTAAAAATGTCACCTCCCATGATTGACATTCGTGGCGCAGAAATAAAACTTGGCGAGACTTTTGATTTCATCGTTACTTTAAGTAACAACAGTACTGTTCCTGTAAAAGCTGATTGGCAGGGCGCCACTGAAGATGCCTTAGAGACCAACTCTCCGACATTGGTCATTTCAGAACAATCAGCTTCTCGGTCTGAATTTACATTAAGATTTGCATCTTATGGAAATGTACTGATAGAGAAAACATGCTGGTTTAACTCTGATGAGTTCAAGTACAATTTCATTTTTGTCGGTAATTTTGAACTTCCATTTATATATATTTCTAGGGACGTGATAAATTTTGGGCTCGTCGAAACAGGTACTCCAGCAAAAGACTTCTTAACTCTCAACACCAATGTAAGATCCGAACTTATATGGAATATGCGTGATCTGCGGTACAACTTAAAAACACATAAATTAGAATCTGTAGATAATCTGAAGAAGAAGAACATTGGATGTGTTTTCCACCCAGAAAGCAGTTACAGTTTCACCTATGAGTTATGCACCACGCTTTCACAAATGTGGGCCTCTCTTATCGTTATAAGTGCCTCGGTGATTCCTGACCAACCCCTCCGCAAGGCATATGTTGCAGTAGTTTCTAATGTCGTGAATCCCGTCGTTTCACTAGAAGTGTTGCCCAGCAGATTTCCTATTCTGGCCCCTAGTGACATTTTGTACATTGGAGTAGAAACCAAATATACAGTCGTGCTACACAGCTACATTAGCCAGCCTATAGAATTCGTTTGGGGCGATAAAATAGGATGTGATTTAAGCAAAATAAGTTTTTCTATACTTCCAATTGAAGGTACGCTGCTTCCTCTAAATCATGTCTATTTTGAAGCATCTCTTATTCCACGATGCAAAGGAAAAGTTGAGCATTTCTTTGTACCGTGTTTCATTGGCAATTTGAAAAGTCCCTTATTAATTTCTGTGTTCTGTGATATTCA
This sequence comes from Clitarchus hookeri, assembly GCA_002778355.1. Lineage (NCBI taxonomy): Eukaryota > Metazoa > Arthropoda > Insecta > Phasmatodea > Phasmatidae > Clitarchus > Clitarchus hookeri. The sequence goes on along the minus strand of NQII01005130.1, from coordinate 144,804 downwards.
GTGTTTGAGGGTTACTTTTAAACTTCCTTCTCAGCAACATATTCTGTGGACTCTAGAAGAAGAATATGATGAACTCGTCAGTGAAGATGAAGCATCACAGAATAATGTATGTATGTTTGGTTTCCCTTTTCCAATACTAGAAGTCAAAAATGATTCGGTAATAATTATTGAAAAAGAAGTGGTATTGAATAAGCGAAAAGAATCGAATTCAAAATCGAACTCAAAACAAATATCTTCAAGAAAGCAGTTTATATCGGATGCTAATTGTTCTGTTTCTACAAACTCTCAGTTACTCTCAGCTAAACCCAATGTTTGTGTTCTTCCCACATCGTTAACCACAAATGAAAATGTATTTGACACAAAATTATATCGTGGTTTAAATTTATATATTGACACAGCTACTGATTCAGCAAAAAGCTGCTCGACAGAAAGCACACCGTCTAAATCACTACCTGCAATATCTTTCGAACATGTATCATGTTTCAAACCGTATAAACAAACTGTGATTGTCACGAACGAGACACCCGTCACCTCGTGGGTGACAGCATCCGTTGTTGACTACACTGAGAAGAAGAACGAAGTTGTGCGGGATTACATAAAAATTTGGTCAGAAATACATCTTGATGAAATAGACAAATGGATGAAAATTCTTGACCAAGAAAAAGGCTTGGTTATCTTAGTGAAACCTGCAAGAGCTGATCTTGAAGGGCGAGGCATGGCGAAACTGAGTATTTGGGTCTTTGCTGATACATGGGGAACCTACAAAGACATACTGACTCTGCACGTGCATGGGCTTGCACCATTCCATATAGAAGTTGGTGTTGTAGTTACATCCCATCCAGTTTACTTCCCCATGTTTGTGGGACCTAACACTTCACTCGCTGAGTTAAACTTTGGCGTGGTTGCTGATACAAGAGATACGTACACGCGAAGCCTCCGCGTTGGCAACAGCAGTTCTGTGCCTGTGATGATATCATGGCACACGTTTTTGTCAGGTGAACCACACATTGAGGATCATATACCGCCATTTGCTATTCTACTTGATACGTTCCAGTGCCAAGAAGTCAGTCAAATTACGTCAAACAGCATTACTTGCGGGAATGAAGCGATTTCCAAAACATGTCTGGAGTTACTTATCGTACCTCATTATGGACAACCAGACAGAAAAATATTCCACGTGGAGCCACAGAATAGTATAATTCCTCCTAAAGAAGGGGTGACATTAAAAATAGCCCTTGACACGAAGTGTTTCGATCAACACAATGTTTCGTATGTTTTGTGTGGCTCTTTGGTAGGTATTGTAAGAATCCCTAAGAAATATTCATTTCTCGAAGGTCTATTCGAAAGACCATCCGGGATGGAACTAGTACCAATACATCTTCCACTAAAGGTGCAAATTGACAGCATTCGTGATTGCATCAATCTTCTCTCTGGAGACACACATTTTATAGCGCTAGCGACAGATATTCTCGACCACCCAAGAAACATGCTATCCATAACACATGTATTAGGACTTGAGAATCTTAAGGAGTTCCCGGTTCTTGTGCGCTTTGCTGCAAGATGGCCGTTCGTTGTGAAACAAGTGGACATTGTAGACCCTCAGTGTCAAAGTGTCCCAGGGCAAAGTGTTGTCATGCACCCAAGAAGTCGTGTTTACATAAGCATTGAATGCTCCCTCGGACGTGGCGATATAGTCAAAGTCTTGGACATGTTTGGTATATCCCTCCATGACAGGAGTTGTATTAGACTGCCAACTAAAGGAAATGCTGCTTTCATCAACAGTAATTTAAAAGTTTATCATAATATGCAGTTAATACAGCGGTTTGACTTGTCCTGTGCCATCGTTTTCCCAGTTTTAGAGTTGTCACAAACGGCGATAGATTTTGGGAGCGTGTGTGTCGGATACGCCAAGGTGATGAATTTCGTCGTAAGGAACCCGATGGGTGACATAGTACGTTTTAAAATTTCGAAAGTTGGTAACTGCGCTGCATTCAGAGTGAACCCAACTGAAGGTGTTATGCCACGTGCAGTAGTTGGGAAGAAGAGTTTCATTGACGTCTGGGTGACGTATGCTCCCGAGATCCAGAAGGAGCACAGCGAAGGTCTCAGCGTCGAAACCAGTATCCAGCGTCTCGAGTTGCAGCTGAAGGGCGTCGGTTCTCCATATGAGCCTCACTCGCCTGGAGATCTTCCACTACTTCGCCCAGTCGCCGATGTGTGGGAATGACTTCTTTCTGTAACACACGATGCGAATAACTAAAACGTGTGCTCGTGCTGTTTTTGCAAATATGTTCCGTTAAATAAAATGGTGTGTTGGGTGAGTATTTTACATTGTATTTTTGTGTAAGTCAAAGCTAACTTCATTGTTTTGCCATACATAGATTATTTTTCACTCGAACATGTGAATTACTGCGTATGCTTCTCATTTCCTTTTTGGTTTATCCAACCCATAAAAAAAATTCAAAAACCATACAAAAATTTTTTTATGAAATTATTTAATTATTTTCTGAGCAAACGTGGTGAATGAATCACTCCTTTTTTGTAGTTTTCATTAACATACGTTATTAAAATGACATTGAAGTGTGTAAAAATTAATAACAGCAGTTTTTTCAATCATTGGGCTGCCAGGAAATCTCTGGCTCTGATATCAGCGTTTGTAGTTTGCATGTCCGAGTACCCCGTCTGCTTCGTCGCCATTTTGTGCTTGCAGAGTTATTGCGAGGTTTCACGGTCGCCTTCCAGTTTTACTTCTAGTAATTGTTTGCTAACGAGCTCTTAAATGTTTGTCATGAAATTTTATGCAGATTGTCTGCAACGAGATCTTTAATTTTAAAATACTGATGTTTAAAGCATTAATCTCCTACACCAAAATACAAAATAAATTTCAACCTTAGCCACAGAGGTTGGCATGTGGTGATTTTAAAATGCTGTATAGTTTGATCGATTGGGACTACAGAAAGGAAGTTAGGCATAAAATGAACAAATGAATCACTGATATTTTTAGCTTTATTTGCTAAAGCACCTTCAAGATATATCAGTTCTTTCAACTGCTAAGTTCCGATTATTCTTTGTATAAATATGTTGGCACCAATCATGCATAAAGCCATTCAACTACAAACTTGCATTATGTTGTCTTACTTCTCTTCTCTATGCAACTTCCACAGAGATAAAATTATAGAACTACGGGGTGCTTCTTTTACCTTGAGGAGAATTTCTAAGGATATAAATTATAACAAAAACTGATGTAATTCCGAAATGAACCGCAGTAGAGTAACATTCTACGCAGAGTCATCGTTCTTTCCTTGTATGAGTGAATTTACTGTGGAACAAAAGCTGAAAACTCAAATGAATAATTTGTTGACTTGTTGACTTGCTTTTCTGACCTTTTTTAATGCCGTAAGTGGACACACGTTGAAGACAAATCAGCTAAATATTTCACGAAGGGAACAAACAGTGGTAGGTCGAAACGCAATAGTAGATCATTTATAATCGTGTGATGTTAAACCTCAAAAGAAAATTGAATCCTATGTAAAACATGGAAGGGGTCAGAGAGGGGAGGAGAATTGCTCTGAACAAATTATTGACGCTTATTCAATTTCCTAAATGTCGCAATAATTTCATAATTCATGTTCGATTGTAACCACAAAATGTAACAACACATGTCGTAGATTTTGAACCTTTCCGGGGGAAAGAAAATTACGTCGGCGACTTCCAGTTTAATCCAGTGAATAATGATTTCAGAAAAGAAAAAAAGGACCAAACGGGCTGTTTTTTTCTCTAGAGTGCCCAACCGTGGCGGTGGCCATTTTGACATTTCGACAACGGGAAAAGCCGCGCTGCCATTTAATCATTTCTTGACCAGCGAAGACAGAGAAGGGGTTGGCAACGGGGTGGTGCGAGTGAGAGGGAGGGGGGCGGGGCAGGAGAATCAATTAGTTTTATTGTTTCTGTTTTCGCAAATCCAATCCCAGGCCGGAAGCGTGGACGGCAGTATTAATTCACAACCCAGCACCCCCCCCCCCC